>JAYMTE010000048.1:0-28778 GCA_036897545.1 Pelargonium fulgidum
TATTCTCTCTCAATTTATATCTCAATCCTAAAAGCTAACTGTTTTGAAGTGTATTAAATAACTTCATGTTTGCTAACTTCTAATGTGTTGAGATTTCTCTATCATATCTTTCCTATAGGAGATTTACTTCTTATGAAGAAAATAGGAATTCTCACTTGACTTTGACTTCAATCCATAAGCCTTATAACTATCTCTTTCATTTTTACAAAAAACATTGCAAGAAATAGCGACTTTCAACTGGCATAATCATTACTTGGAAGATGCAAGAGCCCCACATCAGATTATTTTAACCAAATTGTTTTAGATAAATAAATGGTTAAGTGATACCCAAATGAATACAATAGGACAATTAATTGAAGCACTAATTGTCAATGATCCAGGATACAAAAGATAAATTCTGTTTTGTAAAATAGTTTCACATTATAAAAGTGAAATGACATTCATATTGAAGACTTTTTCTTGTTAAGGTAAACCCATAATTAGCAGCTATATCCAACATACAAGTGACTTGAGACATTATGGAAACAGTAAGAAGGTAAATTAATAAAGAGCATATTAATAGATTAGAATAGTACCTTTTCCCATGTCAGTCACCAATAATTCAACTGTGTAGTCCTGCAATATCCAAACAGGGAGAAAAATATCATGAGGCAAGCCCAGGAAATAAGTAATTAAACAAAGCTGCACGGAGTAAAAGGCAAAATGCTACTGATGGCGTGCTGCTACATATTTATTAATGTCAACATCAATCTCCAAAATTTTGTCTATCTGCATGGCTTCATTGTAGTTCTTACCAGCATGTACATGCAAATTAAAAGATGTTATCCAAATATTTTGTGATTCGACCTCTGCGGCAACCACAAAGTTAACCAGAACTCTAAATATTTGTCAGTCCTGAAAATTTTCATCATAATTGTCCTAAAACAATTTATCAAAAGTTATTGAAGTGGAAGTCAACTATTAGAATATAAATTTAAATTGGGCCCTCAACTATCAACTCAAGTGTTTAGTTGAGTTGGTCCTCTCTAATATGGTATCAGGGCCTAATTGACCAAGAGGGCACAGGTTCAAGTCTTGCTGCCATCCTAATTATTAAAAACTTGTTAAAATTTCAGCACAACGCAAGAAGAAGACCTGTGTGTTGACGACAATCAAAGCGATAATGGGCTTGAATGTGATGGGGAGTGTAAAGAGTATAAATTAATTTCAAATTTACACCAGCAACAGATAATGCATACTGAGGGATGTGGGTAACTGCTGGTCCATTCTTATGTAAAAACTAAATGCAGAAAAATCCTTTATATTCATTCATTTGAAAATCTGAGCAATGGACAAACACAAGGCAACTTAAAAATTTAAAGTAATGAGCAGAACTTTCTTACATACCTCGGAATCAACTTTAAAGAAAAATATTTCGTTCCACTTAACCAACTCAATCTCAGGAGATAAAGAATTATGAGATATGTTTCCGCATGTGCGTGCACTCTGTTGATGAAGAAGTGATTCACTGGGAAGAGTTTGTTCTGGAGTTAGACGTATTGCCACAGAGTATTGATAAGAAGTTGAACCTTCAACTTTGGGAAACTGCATTATAAGTATATACATTTCAAAACTTTAACCAATCCTAAAACAAATAATACAAATAGAAATAAGATGTAATCATATACATGGTTCAGGATCCACATGGAATAATATAGAGCACATTTACAGACTAATGATTCTAAATACTCCTTTTTACATAAAAAGAAAAGTACATGTCAGATAATTATCTAATATGCACATTGTTTAACTAATCATTTATGGTACAAGATTCCGAACTTAATAACTCAACCATATCAAAAGCTGCAGGGAACATTTTCTACCAGATTGGCTTACAAGAAGAAAAGCATCTCTGAATAGTCACATGTATAGGATGTGTTAGCTTAATGTTCTCATTGGGGAATGGAGATGAAAGTGGAGCATTGCACAAAAGAAAATAGAATCAGTTTTGCACCTGCATTTGAGTATTTATATACTACTAGACAAGTGTGATGCAAGTGGTATTAAAAATAAAAATTAAAAATTAAACTATCTCTCTCTTCTAAATTGAGCAACTGATACACTGCAAATGCAACTTTTTTGCTGCATATGCGATGCAAATTAGAGCCAACTAAGATTTTACTCCAATAAAGAATCTCAGATTTCACAACTGCCACAGTATAAGTATAGTCAAAGTATTGCTAAATCAAGTAGTAGCCAAATAGCCATCAAAACGTTATTTAATCAATATTCAACCATAATCTTTCCTATAGTCACTGTTACTGCACTAAGGACAACACAGCAAGGTGTCCTGGGCCAGGAGTAACAGGTAAAACATAAAAAACATTAAGATCATCACATGAAGGATAAAACTCACATGTGCATCCGCTATGATGACTGTGACCATTGTTCTAATTCTCTGAAATAATTTTCCTTCTAAGTGAGCGTCTAACATATTTTTTGACACTGGAACTCTTATAGGCTTCATATCTCCAGATGGCATCCTAATGATATTTGCTAGCCCCTTGATTTCAGTATCCCGAAAATATATGTCCTGACCAAGTTTGTTTTGCGGTATAATGAAATAACTTTTCTTGTGACGCACATCAACAACAGAAATTTCACCATAAGTTGATGTAGATGCTTCCTGTTTGATTTCAAGCCAAAGATGAATGACAGAAGAATTAAAGGAAAATATTAGCAGATCACAACGTATAAACTGAACGAAAATGTGTGATATAATTGCTTAGGAGTTAGGACATTAGAAAAATTTACTCCATTCTTATAATGGTCATGCACATGACTGAGACTGCTCCAGCTTGCATAAGCTTGAATGATCATATTAGCATTAGACACAGAAATATTTAAGTTCAGATTCCTAGTTGAGGTAAGATGCAACTGAGAAGCTGCACCAGGGGCGTTAAGATCATACTGATACCTGCAAATGAATTATAACTAAACTTAAAAAAATAAAATAAAAAATAAATAAATAAAAAACACCACAGAGAATGTGAAAACAACGATGACAGGATTTTAAGTGTTGTATAACTCATACCTGATGTAGAGGTTAAAGGATAATGAAACAAATAATAAAATAAATAATAGATTAAGGGACTAAGCAGAAGATGCATTGCACTATCCAAGTGATACTAAACGGCTATATTAGTAAGACTATAACCAGTACATACATCATAGCATACCGGCATTATTAAACAGCTTGATTGTTTAACTGAGTTAGTAATTGTTCTTCAGGCAAAGCACAGTTTATCATTACAAGAGATTGTCACATTCCCATCCATTAGGTTGACTCAGTAGGGAATTTAAGTATTGGAGAATGTACACATCAGGTTATACACAAAATAAAGTACCTCAAAAGCCCATCTACTGGCTCAACAAGAGGCTCCCAAGATTCATACTTGTCGTTATATGACCTGGCAGTCAAAGAGAAGCTGATTGTGGAATTCAAGTAGTCAGTTCTTCCATGTAAACTGAACCCAACTCCACTTAGAGATATATTAAACAACGGAACCATCTGCAAATTTCCAAGAAACAAAAGGGATACAACAGCAGTCAATTGCTATGTACTTTGACTTTTGAATCGTAAAAGATATAAAGGATTTCTGTGTATATAAAATTAGTGCTTCAAAAGTGTCCTACACTTCAAGGGACAATCCCCAAGAGGCGATATCCTGTAGAGTCCGTTAGTTAAACCAGCAAACAATCATCCTATGTGAATTTTCATTACGTAATATATATTTCCATGAAGATGGCACTCAGAACATTTGTCAATGACCTCAGAGTAAACTACTTCTACTTAATCAGGATTCCTTACCAAGCCACCATAGTCATCAAAAAGCGCTACAGAGAAAGTTCTAATGTCTGCATCAATGACAGTACCATCAGAAGCACTTGGTACATTTGAATCTGCTAGCTTCAGAGCAAACCTTCGTGGAGGTTTTTTGAAACCGCTACGAACAATGAAGTTCCCCGACTCATTACCGACCATCCATATGCTAAATGGTTCTGTTGTGACCTTGCCGTCAGATGAATCCCATGTGCTTTCCTCTAAAAACTGATCCCCAATGACCATATCACTGCGCATGCATCTTAATGAGCTGAAATCATATTGCTTTGGTGTGCCCTTACAAGCAATACAACCTAAGGAAACAAAGCCAGGAGGAGCTAGAGGCATCCAGAAGGAAATATTCTCCATACCCCTCTCTTTCTTAATCTGTCCAACAATTTGGAAATCCAGAGGGGCTCTAATAAGTTGTTCATCTCCAGTATCATAAAGAACAATGCAAGTATTTGGAGGCTCATACCTAAGATCCAGATAAACATTAGAAGTCAATTTTGGTTTCATAATAACATGGATGTGAAATTAATAAGAAACTAAATAACTAATAGTATTGCATACCCAATCATTATAACATGGATATGAAATTAATAAGAATCTAATAGTATTGCATACCCTTTCACAACTATATCACCGAAATATACCATCCCTTGAGGAACCACTGGACGCCATATCGATAATTTCTTTCTGGAGCTTGAACCCTGATTCCACCATACTAACTGAAAACTAGCCACAGCTTCAAAACGCCTGCCAGAATTTATAGCTGCTGATCTTTCCGATTCAAACTTGTGAACATGACTCGTAGAAGAAACTTGGATATCTGAACCCTTAGGTGTTTTTGGAGAGCCTTCTGGAAACCCAAATACTATATGGCGCAAGTCATAAGCTTTCTTCGTTAAGCTGAGAGTAGAAGGATCTGCTGGCAAGAAAGTACCAACAGAATTATCCACACGCCAAAATGCCAAACTTGGTCGGTATCTGCATTTTGAATGTACATGTTAAAGAAAGTGGTCACTTCGTTAGTTCATATTAACAAGAAACTGGCAGTGAGAGAAGGAAAGGAGACATGGATGCAGTACCCAACATTTACTATATTCTAAAAAAACTTTCAAGCCCCATTAACTTATCACTATAACTACATAATAACCATATCAGATACAAATGCCCAAAAGTATCAAGTTCTACAAATATTGATTCCCCAATCCCCTGAATCAGAAGCATTCTTAAGCTGTTCACAGTGGAAACTAACTCATCTAATAGGTAGTAGTAACCAAGACATGCTGGGCCAAGTGGTTAACACACTTTGGCTTCCCTCCGAGGTCTCAAGTTCGAGCTTCCTTGTCGACGGTATGGGGTGGGATGTGTGGGGTGGGGTTTAGGGTGACACTCCCTTTGGGGAGTGAGAAATATTGTTACTTCGAGTATGACGTCTGTTGCTGATAAAAAAAAGTAGTAGTATCTATTTAGTTCATCCACGCTGTTATGTGACTAAAACATGTCAAGATATTTAGACTGCTTAGCAATTAAGGGATGCATGCCCTCATTGACACATGTAACATAACTTTAAATCCTAACAGGGTAAAGAGTGTACCACATACACATTCATAAGGCTGATGGTAACACAGTCCCTCAGGGGACAAGGAGATACTATGGAAGCTGAGATGCAAAAAGCAGCTGACAGAGGTGGTTGAGTTCGTCCTTGTGATACCACACAGCCAAGTGCAAGGTAACCTTTGGGTGCTTCAGGCAACCAAATAGAGCACTGGATATCTCCTTCACTAAGAATACCATTTGCTAGCGAGTCAGAAATATCTACACCTTGATCAGAAATATTCCCCGAATTCAAGGGCGGCCAGATTAGTTTGAAAGATATTGGCCTCTTGACTCTTACAAAGTTAGTGTTGACAACAAGAACTCCTTTTGCAGGTGGCTTGTCCCTGTCATGCACGAGTGGCAATATCAGGATGCAATTTAAAAAATGAAACAGCATATATAACGAAAATTTTGTTAGGATTGCTTCACTCACAATGGAGTCAAATAGTCACCAAGAACTGCAAAACCAGGGGGTGCATGAGGTCGCCAAAAGGCATACACTTGGTCACTGTAAGGATCTGCAGAGTACAATCAGGCATCAAGTCATCATTATAGAAATCTTGGTAATTCAATTTTTTTGTCACCACAGCCACAAAGCCACTAAGTGTATCATGCCATACCTTTAATGGACCCAACTTTGTCAAACTGTGAGCAGCTCATTGTCATTTTCTTAGATGTCATTCTTAGGAATGCCAAAATGTCCTCTTCAACGGCTAAAAACAGTCTCAGGATACTGAATGAAAAATTCATGAATATATCTGAAACAGATACATGAATATTTGTCCTTCCAGAAGCATTAGAATACTTTATAGAGGAGTCAAAAGGCTCCAAGACTGTGATTCCATTGCTCTCCATAGTCAAACCAAGTGCATTGGCACTCATCTCAACTTCATCTCCCTTCAGAACAAGCCTGAAAATAAGTAAATAAATTGTCATCATCCAAGAGACATTCAATTAGCATTATAATTGTTAAGTTTATTATGAAGAATTGTGATAACTAGTACAAGAGATACTCCTTTATATAGGAGATTTAGACTGGAAATAGGAAATAAGCTAGACTAGAAAATTAAACTAAACTTTCCTAGTACAATATACTTCATAACTTCACTAACACCTTTTTCCTAATTTTACAAAACTTAGAAATGAATCTTCACTCTCCCCTCAAGCTAGAGCATGAAATCAATGCAAAAGTTTGAATTTTTTTGGTGAAAAAACTGTGTTGGCATAGCACTGTGTGACTACATTTTGGAAGTATGGTCAAATGAGAGGCTCAGGGACTTATACGTTTCATTAGTAGTATGGTCAAACAAAAGGCTCAGGGACTAAGCACGTCCTCATGACTCATAGAATACGTTTGGATAGTAGTAACCTAGATTCGAAAAATGAGAATCTTGACTGCTTCCTCCAATGAGGCGCATGACGACGAGGACAGTGGCTTCGATGACAAAGGGCGGCCAGCAGACGCTTTCTGACAACTGGTATCTGGTCGAAAAAAGAAAGATCTAAAAAAATCGGGGCTATTACGGGAACAAACCCTATGGTGTTGCTAAAACTTCTTTCGTTCTTCACCTATTTCAACAGATTTTCTAGCGTCACAAAGGTGATTGCCATCTTCAATAACCACAGTGAAATTAATTGAAAAGAGACTAGAGTTTTTTTATGAGATATTACTCCTCCTCACATGCAAGGATACAAGGTGTAAGGAGGATAAAAAGAAAAACGGCGAATGATTATAAAAAAGAAATAAATTCAAGAATTTCATTGAAGTCTTGAAGAAAGAAAATATCATTGAGAATCTTCAAGAGGAGAATATTATTGGTTGGGAAAACAACCTAAGGTTGCCGCCAGAATTGCAGAAACTTCAAGAGATTCCCGATCCAGTAAATCAAGAGACTCTATTACCATGTTAAAATTATATTATTGATCTGGATGAATTGTGATAACCAGCACAAAAGAGAATCCTTTATATAGAAGATTTAGACTAGAAATATGAAATAAACTAGACTAGGAAATTAAACTAAACTTTCCTAAATACAATATATTTCCTAACTTCACTAACATTTTCTTAATTTTACTAAACTTAGAATTGAAATTTCACAATAATTTAATACTTCAAAGTGAACTCTAGAAATGAAAAACACATTTCAGTGGACCGACCTGGCAAATACATCTAACTGTGCATGCAAAAGCCTGTTAGAAAGGATAGATGATTCCCCGACATCTTTTGATGCGCTGTAAAAGGTAAGCTCTGGGCCAATAGCCTGCATCAAAATATCTCAGTCAGGAAGGAACCATGGGAAAATACATAATAATGCCAGATAGCAAGTCTCAGACCATTTCTTAAAATGCTTTATACATAGGCACACCATGCTTAAAAGTAAGAAATGCATGTCAACATGCTATTCAGAAACATAGGTATCGATGAAACGGTACATTAACATAAACTACAGCCCAAAACATAATTATCCGAACAATCTACATAGTTTAGACACGCATACTGCAGCCAAGCATAAAGAACAGAAATATATTATAGATTGAAGGTAGAGAAAGTGGTGACTCGTAGGTCTAATCTAGTCAAAAGGTTGCGCTTCTCCGTCTTCTCTTGATCCTTGGATCGCCATTACTCATCCATGGCGTCTCATGCTCTTACGCAATCAAGCATCTCGATTTCTCTCACGGGTGCATTCATGGAATTTTGTCATAGTAAACCTCATTCCCTATTCCCATTAATTAATTCATTATTCCTCTCATTAATTTCTTGGTCTTTCTCTATGTGTTTATGGTGGTTTCTTTATTATCTTCTCTATGGATTTGTATGATGTTCTATTCCCAATGGTTGTGGGTTTGGGACGTTCGGTATTCTCTCTTCTTTCAATGGAGTTTCTATACTCCTCTTGGTGTACTTGTTTTTATTGTTCCTTCTTGGATATTCTAATTGAAAAATAACTTTTGCTGACCAAATAAAATGCCAACTATTTTCCAAGCAAAAGTACTTATATCAATAAGTGTTTTTCAAAAGAAGGAAAAACAAGCTTAAGTACATACACAAAGGATAGAGAGAGAAGGAAAAAGAAAAAATAGGAAGAAAATTAACATTGAGAGCCTAAAAACCTGCCTACCACTGAGGAAGCTACAAAATCTTTGCAACAACATATGAATTAAATAGAGAGCAGACCACAAATGTATCTGAATATCTTACCTAAAATCATCAAAGTCAAGCAAAAGAGGATAAAAGAAATAAACTGAGGGTTGATTAAGAAAGACTAGATCAAGCAATAATTCACCTGCAGCTCAATAATGAACTCCGTGGATTTGTTAGCAACAGTAGTTTGAGTTGAAACATCATTGACACTTTCTCTTGATGAGTTCAGATGAGAGTCATTGTCGTCATCCTTGAAATAGACATTGTCATCTACAGAAGCTGAATAGCTACTGTTGGTTCCCAGCGAAATGCATGAATCCAAAAACTGCCCATTCTATACCAACAAATTTAGAAGAAACAGTTTACCTTTATGAAAAATAATACTTAGAACAGTATATACATACTGGAGGTGGTCACACAAATGAGCAAGTGGGTAAATAAAAAGCGATACCTTGATAGTAACATTTTTGAATTGCAATTTTTTCCCATTTCCCACAAATATTATAGCTTCTGCACTTGGTCCAGAGAGATTGAATCCTTGTCTATCTTTAAAAGACAATATTCCACCTTCACCATCATAAACAAAGTCATGAAATCTTTCATCATCAACAATTAAAGGTTTCTTGGGAGAGAGTGACATCTCAGACGAGGGTGGAGAGTAAGTTGACTGATCTAGAATAATTGCATCAATCATACATGAAGAGTTTATGTCTTCTTCATTTGAGAGCATAGTGCCAACTGTTGGCACAAAAAACTCAACAACGGCCAATAGAAAATCAAGTGCAACAAGCAACTGTGGTCTTTGGATAGAGAGAGAAATAAATGTCGACAACTGACTGAACTTTGCATCAAGAATGAGCATAGTAAAAAATGATTTTGCATCATTTTCTTTAATAACCATTGCATCAACATTGCCCTTATTTCCATCATCAGTTACAGAATGTAGAGGACTATAACCTATGTTCTCAGGCTTTCCTATTGCCAGCCTAAACTCTTGTTCAGTTCCCTCACGATCATCAATTACAGAGAAACCCTTGAGTGTTGCTGAGAGAAAACCTCCTCCCAAATTGTCAGACTTGTAGAGAAGCCATGCACCACTAGCCTACAAACCAATGCAATAAGATTAATAAAAAAATATACTAAATATCCTGCCATGATAAAACAATCATGCTGCTGGAATGTGTTGACTTTCCATGGTCAGTTATGGATGTGATAATGGATTAAACTATGATATTCTGATAATTAGTAGAGTGATTCGTGCGATTTGTTTCTTACCATGTTTATCTCCTACACATAAATACGGGTTCATTGTACTCAACACATATATTTAGCTAGCACATATTCATTTGGTCATCTGAGGTGTGGAGGACCAAACTACGCTAAATCTTATGTATTCATTCTCATCACTTCATAATCCATCTCCCAAATGTCATCTGTCTTATGAATTTCAACATCGTTAACCACAAGTCCAACCTAAGAGCTCCCTTAAAGTACAGCAGGCCTGCTCTGCATGTGGACCAACAATTTCACAGGAAGGCAACACAAACAGGTCACATAGATTCAAAACCAAAGCAGATTTGATACCATGTAAAAATTAACTGACCCAAAAGGTTAAGCTATTAAGTAGAGAACTCAACGAGTATCTCAAGCGGTATCAAACTTCAATGCATACAATATTACAATCAGATTGAAACAATCAACAAGGATAGATATTTAGAACTGAATGTCTTAGGCCGATTTTAAAAATGCAATTAACTTAAATTAGAACACCTGGCACAAAAGCTGTGCTCTACTGCTCTAATCAATCTAAGATCCTAAAGTGAAGCTTACACCTGGTTTAATGCAAATGTAATGGCAATCAATGTTGAGAGCTACCAGAGTAAATTTCATGGCGACCTAATATGGAATTTTATATAAATAATAAGTTATTTACTCAGTGTGTACAGGGCATGAAGATAATGGGTGACGAAACAGCAGAGTAAACTTTTTATCAAGATTATTTTTTGTTATTTGAATTGCCTGTTAACTGCACTCAGGCCCTCACCCGCAAGCAGTTCATTTCCCATCATTGGATTTTACTTATTTCTATCATATGAAAAGTTAGTAATCATTAATTAAGGGTTGAGAGAACGAATTTTAAGCCAGCGTCATATTCAGCTACTGCCATAGTACATATTTCTGAATAGATTGCCAGTAAAGAAGATTCAGCAGATCAAAAGAAAGAAAAAGTTTCATCACGAAGGTTTCAAGACTCAAAATCAACAAAAGAAAGGATTAAGGTACCTGTACAGTGGCCAGAGATGCGTCTCTGGCCAGCCCTGTATGTAAGCACAACTCAACTAGATTAATTATAACAGACACTTTCAATGCAATCCAGGTTCCCTCATTTGGAATTTCGGATTCAACATCAACTGAATCCTGTGGAGCAACAGATTCGATCACATCAACAGGAGATGCAACAGAAACATGGTTCAGCAGAGGAACAGTATGAGGAGTCTCAGAAAAGTTAGACAAAGCACATTCACTAATTATCTGGTACTCCTTGTTTGACAGAACTGCTTTCAATTCATCTATCTGTAGAAGAAAAACATCAGTGTTTGTGACATTCATAACTACAGTGACTGAAAAATGGAAATACCAATTTTAAAGAAACTGATGCATGAGACACCACTGTAATGAAGTGCAATACATAACCTGGATTGCAGCTTCTGTACTTGGTATTTTATGCAACAAGTCACGGAGTGACCTTCGAATAACAACAGATACCCCCTTCACATCTTGAATTATGCTTTCACCCATTTCTGTTCCACAGCCAACATTCAAATTGATGTCCTCAACCTACATCCAATAACAAAGACAACTGACACACCAACAGCCGAGCTGAGATCAATGCTCTAAAAGTGGTTCACGATGACAAGACAATAACATTTATTGACCTCAAAGTAATCAATACTTTAACAACTAAAGCCTCATGCAAAATTTAATATGTTATCTTTAGATTACTTTTATTACATGAATTCAATAAATCAGGCCAAGGGTGACCCTTTTTTTCTCAAGTCTAACAAAACCATAAAACCACAATAGCAAAGCCCATTGTCATAGAAAGCTCACCAGAATGGTTAGTACTTCCATATGGACAGCATCGATCTCACTTTTACTTCTATAAAACCACTGAAAGATGTTCTGAACAGTTATATGAACAACATCAAGCTTCAAATAGCTGTCATTCCAATAACTCAAACAATCAGATTTCATTATCCCATAGAAAGAAACAGAAAGGAAGAATTAAAAGAAAAAACCACTTATGAATACAAATGACATCATGCACTTACTCTAGACTATCTGTTCTTCGAGGCATTAATATTATAGGCTTCCTAAGTGTAAGATCCAATTTTACAGCAGGTGATCCTTCAATTTCACTAGTGGTAAACCACTTCTCAGAATTTGTCACCTGATCTTTTATCTTGACAAGACCCTTTGAATTCTTGGGAACAATACCCATAAAGTAACTGACTATCTACATACCAAAATTTGAAACATGAGAAAGCTAAATGAACTACAGAAGTAAAAACACAAATTAAAACCAGGTTACCTCCTGAACAAAGCGGTTTAAATACACAACGCGTACTTCTGAAAGCTGACCGAAAAGGCTATACTCATAACCTTTATAATCTTCGTCATCAGCACTAAAAGAAGAAAAAACCAACTGCATAACCATGCATAAACCGTTAATCAAAATCACCAATAATAGATAAATGAAATACGCAAACAAATAACAAAAACAATATGTTCAAGTCCATGGGTATGAAATGATAACAGAAAAAGTTCTTATGAATAGTAAATTTTATCACTGTTGTATATGAAGTCTTATGCATCTCTTGACATTTCAGTAAACATGTTCCCCCAAAATATATTGCTACATTTGAATTTTCCCAAACATCAGGAAACTATATTAACTATTCAAAGACCGATAACTAGAACCCTGGTTGACGAATCCATTTCTTGCACTTCATACCCTCAAAAAATACACAATAACACTGACATAAATAGACTCAAGGGTTGAGATTTTCCAAACAAATTTGGCTTCCAAAACTAGCATTAATTTGATATTTGGAGAAAAAAGTTGTAGTGACACGTACTAAACAGAACAACAGAGAAAAAAGTAATTCAACCCCATAATAACAGCATTATATATTCTTAACACTAATAAAAGAGCAAAGTAAACTAAAGTTTGAATAGACCCTCATTCAGATGGAACAACTAACAAACTAAAGCAACAGTACCTCAATAAATGAACTGCCTCCAGGATTTCTCATATCACAGAACCAGAAATATAGATGGCTGCTAGGAAGACTGTCGTCACTTATTCTCAGATTTCCTAATGCTGCCTTTATGCTGAAAGAGGATGGGAACACCTGACAGAGAGACAGGAATCAGAAGCAATTAAAAGGTTACATTCAAGAAAATGTGAAGATGCAATTCTGAGTTTAGTAGAATTAAGAAATATATTGTAATTAGGAAAGTTTAGTTTAATTTTATAGTCTAGTTTGTTTTCTATTTCTAGTCTAAATCTTCTATATAAATGAGTCTCTCTTGTACTTGTTAAGACAATTCATTCACAATAACAACAAACTTCACATGGTATCAGAGCCTCTTGATTCTTTTTTTCTTTTTTTTTTTCCTTTTTTCCTCCCTACACATGGTATACTTTCATGTGATGGGAAAATCTAATACAGAAACCCTAGCATCTTCTCATTCTTTTCTTCTTCTTTTATTTTGAGCAACTTTTATACCAACAAGAAATCTAATTTTCAAGATTTGGCTCTAGCAATTGAAGATGACATTCAACTTTGTGACGTCAGCAAGTCGATGCCACCTCTTCTAAAAAACAGTTTTGTCTTTAGGAAAAAACTATACAAGTAATCATTGAGCCTCTCATACGACCATACCGCTACCAATCCCCGAGTCACTAAAACACAATATAAAAGTGGACCCTGGACCTCTCATCTAACCATACTACTACCAAAATATAGTCCCTGGGTCATGAGGATACACAAGAAATAATCCCATAAGCTCTCATTTGATTATACTACTATCAAAACGTAGTCCCTAATTATGAGGACATACTAAAAAATTGTACCTGAGCCTCCCATCTAACCAAAATGTAATTATATGTTTAGAAGAATTAGGATATATAACGTAATTAGGAAAATTTAGAGTAATTTCGTACTCCAACTTGTCTGAAGGGGTCTCCCTTCTACTTTATAACACAATTCATTCATAATAATAACAAACTTCACAAAAGAGAGAGAGAGAGAAAGAGAGAAAGAGAGAGAGAGAGAGAGAGAGAGAGAGAACAAATTTTAAATTAGTAAAGGTGAAAAAAATAGCTGAAGCACACCTTGATATCTGTAAGTAAATTGTCCTGAGATAAAGTAGCAAGTTTAGAATCATCTTCATTCATCAATAAAATTTGGGCACGGGCCATTTTTAGTGTTAAATTGAAAACGACTCTAGACTTCCCCTTTCCGAGAAGACCTTTAACAACAGGCTCCTCACTCGTTGTTAAATGTTGATCATCGACATCACCAGAGATATCATTCATCGCAGCAATAGCCGAGGAGTCATCACTGAAAGCCACATAGCTATCATCCTCAATGTTAATAGCATTCACAAATTCCAAAATGGCAAGAATTGTTGGTCTTCGACAGAAAAACGATAACGTAGCAAGGCTCACAGCAATCTGAGACAAAAGTTTGTTGACAAAATTAATTGGGTAGACAAGTAAACGAAAATTAAACACACACAAAGCTACCCACCTGCTTATCAACATTATTATATTGAGGAGAATTCTGATTATAGATAACTATTTGAGCTTTCACAAAGCTATCCAGCGTAGTAATTAGCTCAGTGTCTTCTTCCCTACACTGAAGGGCATCTCCAGGGAGTAAACCAGCAATTCGAGTAAAACTCGGGGTCTTTAAGAGAAAAAACTCAACCAGATCCTCTGGTGCCTCATAGAACTTATCATCTCCTTCAGTAGTAGAGGCCATATCATTGCCATCAAAACACTGATTTCCAGCATCATCAGCACTCCCAATGAATGACCTTGCCAGGTAACAAGGTCCTGACACTCTGTGGCAGCAAACTAGATCTTCAACCTCCAATGATTTCAAAACAGTACCAATGAACATGTCATTTGCTCTGATTGAAAGCTCAACCTGTATGGACACAATAAATCCTTAAGAGAAGAACCTCAAAGCATGCATATGCAAAAATATATTGTAATATCAATCTCACCTGGCCACCTATTGCTCGAAACTCAAATAAACGACTCTCTTTAGCAAGAAGCACCTTTGTGAGACTATGGTCATGCTAGATAAAATCAGCACACTTGTCAGACTTCTTAGCAATCTTATTAAATTGACGACAAATAATTAATGAAAGCATACCAGATCATTATAACTGAAACAGATCTTTAATTCATCAAGAACACCAGTCATAAACAGACTCTCCACCCTTGACAAGTCAACAATATCATGGCTGTCAGTCAATTCTGTTTCTGAATCTGACGAAGTTTCAGATAAACCAGTGATAGGAGGGGAAACCTGCACAGAAATCTTCATGAGACCTATATGAAACTTTGCAGAAAGTGTTCAACCATATAGGCATTAAAAATATTATTTTAAAAAAAAAAGATTGAACAGTTCATTATTTTTTTAATTTCTCAAGAATAAAGTTATATCCAATCACATGCCATGAAATAGTATGAACAAAGCAATGTTGTTTAGTTTGATCAAGAAATCAGAAGGAAAATATCATGGGTTGCCATTTACATAGGGTTTCTCCTTTAGGAATTTCAGCGAACACCAGACAATAAAAAATAGTGGAAAGATCTAGCATTTGCACAGAAAAAACCAGAAAGCATTATGAATCTAGCCAGCACAGCACCAACTGGCAAGCTGTTATATTCATCAATTCCAGTCTCTCAAGAAAAAATAAGAAAAAAACTTGAGGAGCAAGATAACCAGCTTAAAGCACAGCATCTAAACTTAAGAGGATATGTTTCATCTAAAGAACCCTAAGTCCAAAAACAAACAGTAACGAACACTCAATAGGGCAAGTGGTTGATTTCACTTGCTCTCTTCTAGTCTCAGTTTCGAATCTCAGTGTTGTTATGCTTGCTGATAAAAAATAAAAAAATAAACAGTACACCAACCCCTTAACCTAGCAGATAATAGAAAACCACAGGGACAAAATTTATTCGGTAAACTAAATTAAATATAGCGTCTACCGATGCACGATAAATTGCTCCCTGCAACCGCCTTCGCCAAATTTTTCTTGAATCATCAGAATCACATCGCAATATTAGTGCGTTCACATCTTCCATGACCTGCATGCACAGGAAATTGATAATGATGTCATACTCAAGAAACCAATTCAAATATGAACGACAATTTAACTAAATTCTATTGTGATCCAAAGATGACATGTGAGGAAACCTTGCTATTGGATCGTGCAGCATCACTAACGGCCAATACACTTTCCTCACCACCAGCAAACTCGGGTGGAACTTGACATATTTGTTTTCCTCGTAAGCTATAAGGGGAAGATTGTTATATAACTCATATCAGAAGATATGAATGAAAAGAATGCAAGCATGATGGGATAATAAATTAAACTATGATTAAGTGGGCCACAATAACAAATACTTAAATTACAAGACCCTTGGAGTACATAGCAGGTTTTGAAGAACATAACCTTCCTGAAGAAGCAACTTAAATGTTCCTAGGTGGACTTAAATTATATAAGATTGAACAAGGAAAATATGGTGATACAAGATAAGACTGTCCTATAAGGCATTCTATGTCTGGGGAACACATGAACAAGTTCAAAGCATCTACTCATCTACTCATCTAGTATAAGTTTACTGTTCAAAACATGCTAAGAGTCTCCAGCAGAAACAAGTTGAAGAAACGAGAAAGATATGAAAGCTTAACCATAGTATCTCACTTCTAGACAACCAAGAAATTTAGCAATATTATGATAATAGATGGGGACTTGAAAACCTTATCTTTGCCTGCACGTGTGGACTAAGGGAGCTCAACGATACAGTGCAGAAGGAAAAGTAATTGAATTTGAGTTAGTTAGTCTATCAGTTTTATGGTCGGTCGTTTTATGCTTAGTGTAAGGCGCATTTCTGATACATAATGGCCCAGCCCAGTCATTTATACTGTCTTTGTTTGCTAGAAATGTCAAAAGCTGTACAGATTATGTCATGCTATATGGCATGAGGAATGTTGTCTGTAATGACCATGCAATGAATGAATCATCAATAAACCTTCCGCAAACCATCTCTTTTAAGCTCTTTTTCAGCATTCTTCCTCTGAATTTGCATTCTAGCTTATTTCTTCTCTTCCATGTTATCATTTTTATTTTATTTTTTGTTGAGGAACCACTCAAATCCATCAAGAAAATGCCATCTGTCCAGCAAATAGAGATACTGGCCTCCTCAATTATCAATTTCCATATCATTTTGTTTGCTTTCTCATAGCCCTGATTAGGGCTTTGCATGCATTTAACCCTTGTATTGAACTAGTTTTCTTTTTATTTTACCCCTATTAATTGGATGTAGCATTTTAATTTGTGCCACGTCAACTATTGAGGACACATCAACATGCCAACTAATAATAGTTGTCACGTAAACAAGCCATGTCAGCAAACCTGCACTAATGGTACCATTTTTGTTGTTGATTTTGGAACAAAACAAAACAAAACGCATCGTTTATCGATCTCACCTCAACAAATGACAACTATTATGAGTTGCCATGGTAACGTGTCCTCAATAGTTAATGTGACGCAAATTGACTTGTTACAACTGATTGATAGGGGTAAAATAAAAGATAAAAATAGTCCAATACAAGTATTAAATGCATGCAAAACCCTAATTACGGGCTAAATCCAAAAAAGCACGAGTCCAAAGGAGACAAAACCATATAAACCGAATAAATATAAACTATTACATGTGAGGATTAAGATTTCATTTTGTTAATCTTGACTCCAACACAAAATCTTAACCTAATAGGTGAAGAGCCCAACTAGTATATCAAGTGGAGACAGACTTCACAAACTTTCATTGTGGGATTCCTTAACACTCCCTTCACGTGCAAACTGGATACGAGAACGGACCATGAACATGGATCCGACTTTGAAGACATCATTAGACAGGTTGCTATGACCATACAAAATCAGTTCTAATATCACGTTAAATTTGACTCCAATCCAAAAGGTTAAGTTGATGGATGGAGGGCTCAAATAGTATCTTAAGTAGCGACAAACTTCACTTTCTTTCAATGTGGCTAAAGTATGTGAAGTTTGTCGTCACTTGATATACACTAGTTAAGTCATCCACCTATCAAGTTAACCTTTTGGGTAGGAGTCAAGTTAACTCATTTTTAGGGTTTTATCAATACCATGCAACTTGACACCAAATGCCCGAATCATTAAGCAGTCTTGACTCTTGATTGCTTTCATCCTCTCCTCAACTTTAACTCTCAATGCTGAAGACTAAATATCGAAATTAATCACATATGTATTTATTGCTTTACAGATTCTCAACTTGGTGATATTTTCATATTACTTCAACTTTTTTAGATGTCCTCCAGCCAAAAATTATTCAATGTAGGATCTCCAGTATACGAACCTGAGATACTGCTTATAAGACTTGGCACCAGGACTTTCAAGTACATATAGAAAAGGGCCAACCAAGCATAAGTAACGTTGCTGCCACACAGCTTCTCTATTTCCAACACCCTGTCACCATAAAATAAAAAGTGCGGGAAGTCAAAATACAAATTCATTTCCATGCAGCTCAAGAAAAATATAGAAAGAAAGAAAGAAAGAAAGAGCAACCTTCCAGGAGAGAATAGACAACCAACCCTCAAAGTCAGCTTGATTCCAAGGATGACGAGAATTTGAGCTCTGTGTATCCTCTTGAAAGATCTTTGCTATTTGCATTAACCTGTGATACCTAGCTGGAGAAAAGTGAAACCCTAATGATGGAAGCCGAACAGAAATTCTTGTTGTAGGGTAGGATGGATTATCCAATCGAATCTGCTTAAGATGACAAATTAATTAACTTTCACAACTCAATTCACTAAGATGAGAACATATGCATGCTCACTTTTATTTGTAGATATATTTGACAGTTTGAGGGTAATGATGAGGATGTACCTGTTGAAACTTCAAGATAACCCCACACTTATCAATAACAGGCAAGAAATTAGTGTCACTTAAACGAGCAAAACCAGTTGACTTATTCATAGAAGGTTGGCTCCAGCTATAGTCACCGTCAACCAAAAAAGCAGATATATCGCTCAAAACCAAATCAAACTGCAAATACATATCCAGTTCCTTTGATGACCCTTGTTTGCTGTCATCCTGTGCATATAAAAAGCTCCACATAAATTGTAGATAAAATAGATTCATACTGAGATAGATACGACCTGATTCAGTGCATTAACCTGAGAACAAATAACCAAATTTCCTAAGTCAAGCAGAAGTTTGGTTGAATGGATGTTATCAGGACGAAAATCGGTAGGAATCATAATCTTAGGAGCTGCAATATCCAAGTCCAGCACAAACCTTGCAGCAAATTAAAAATCGATTTAAATATTTTAGGAAGAACATTAAGTTAAATCAATCTTTTAGAATATGTACTAGCAATATAAATGCCAGTCTATTAGTGTAACATGCCAAAAGATAAATTGTCTCACAAAAAAATTGACTCTGCAAAAGAAGATGACTTCTCATGTATTAAACTTAACTCCAGCCCAAAAGATTAAACTTATAGATGGAAGGCTCAACTAGTATATCAAGTGGCGACGGTCTTTACATTCTTTTGATGTGGGATACATTAACACTCCCTCACTAGTAGGCCAGATAACACAACGGACTGTGCATGTGGAACAAGAATAGAAACAACAAAAACGGGTCTAGGCCTAAGCCAACCAGCTTTGATACCATGTTTAAATTTCTTTTATCTATGTAAATTACATGTGTTAATAAGTAAAACAGAGGGCCCTTTATGTAAGAGATTTAGACTACAAATAGAAAATAAACTAGATTTGAAAATTAAACTAAACATTCCTAAATACACTATATTTCCCACTTTCACTAACAGTTTTCCTGATTATGCTAAACTTCGAATTGAAGGCAAAAGTTTGGAATTTTTTAATGAGAGAACTTTGTTCACGTAGAAATTTGTGGTCTCGTGACTCAGGGGGATACATTATGTTAGTAGTGTGGTCGGATAAGAGGTTCAGGGACTAAGTATGTCCTCATGACTCAGGACTACATTTTGGTAGTAGTATGGTCAAACGTGAGGCTTAGGGACTTCGTGTGTCCTCATAAGACTACCTTCTGGAAGTAGTATAGTCATATAAGAGGCCAAGACCTGAAATAACTTAGATTTGAAAAATAAGAATATGGACTGCCTCCTGCAACAAGGCGCATGGCAATGAATGACTACGAGGACAGTGGCTCCGACAACAGAGGGCAACCAGTCGACGCTTTCTAACCAGTGGTATCTGGTCGAACAAAAGAAAGCTCTCGAAAAATCAGTTCGTTGTTACAAGAACAGACCCTACAGTGTTGCCACGACTCATTTCCTTCTTCTAAAGTTCGTCAATAGACTTGGTAGCGTCACAAAGGTGGATGTCATCTTCAATAACTATAGCGAAATGTAAAAAAAAAGAAAGAAAAGAGGCAAGGGTTTCTTTATGAGATACTTCCCCTCAAATGCAAGCATACCATGTGTAGGGAGGATGAAAAGAAAAATAATGATTGATTATGAAATGAAATAAATTCAACAATTTTAATGAAATCTTGAAGAAAGAAAATCTTATTGAATCTTGAAAAGAAAAAATAATTGGTCGGGCAAATAACCTAAGGTTTCCACCTGAATGGTGGAAGCTTCAAGAGACTCTCAAAACAGTGAATGAAAAGGATTTGATACTATGTTAAACTTGATTCCAACCCAAACGGTTAAATTTATAGGTGGAGGGTCAAAAGGTTAAATTTATAGGTGGAGGGTCCAACTAGTATATCAAGTAGCGATAGTCTACACATTCTTTCAATGCGGGATACATTAACAAGTAACTCAAGGTTTCTAACCAATAGTAAATTGTGAATGACAGCAAAGCCTAAATTTGTTCTGATTTAATACTTGGCTACTTGCATATTAAATAGTTTTCCAATGAGAATCACTTTGTTGCTTATGGGTGAAGAATTGTGTTATAGAATAATATCTCTTACAAGACACTGATTCATTCATGTATCAGATTCTATTTGTTTGTTTTGAGTTCATGCAGGACTTACATGGCACAATCATCATCTTTGATATAATGCTACACAAAAATCTCAAGCTACATTTTTGGTGTCTAGTACTAAATACCACATTTTTAAAATACTCAGTTGTTCAGCATGGTAAATGAGCAGGAGATTCAGATTTGAAGCACCAAGCTAACCCCCACAGAAAACACATTTGACTATGTACTGGGTCCATTTAGAGAGAACCAGTGAAGGCCGGACAAGAGTGTTTAAAATATTAAAAATAAGGAAATGGAAATGTAGTCAACAATTTAAGCTTGTAGAGTAATTGGTACTAACCCCCACAGAAATCACATTTGGCTATGTACTGGGTCCATTTAGAGAGAACCAGTGGAGGCCGGACAAGAGTGTTTAAAATATTAAAAATAAGGAAATGGAAATATACTCATCAATTTAAGCTTGTAGAGTAATTGGTTGCTCAACATAAATAAAGAAAAAATAAGCTCAAATAACAAGACTTACAATGAACATGAAACAAAAACATAAATAATATATGATAGCTTGTGTAACCGATACTCTGCAAGACTGCAACTTGCAAGATATATGGCCCCAACATGTACACTATCACAAGAGGCATGCTTTTTTTATGGATAATTTTATTTCTTGCATAAAAAGAAGAAAACAATAAATAAAAAAATCCCATAGGAGAAATAAGAAAATTAAGCTAAAAGTGAATATTAGAACATAGATAAATAGTATTACGAAGGCCTTGTTTGGTAACACTTTTGGGCCTACAAAAGTTGCTGCACATCCATTAAAAACATGTCAAATTATCAAAATTTCAGATTTTCTCTCTCTACTTTTGTAATGATGAAGTAGAAATAAGAAAAAAAAATTACTTATGTAAGTAGACAGAAAATAGCTCTCCTTACTTTTGTAATGATGATTTAATAAAATAGTAGTATAATTAATATAAAAATATTTATTCTTGCTTTTGTTACCAAACAACAACTACTTCTATAGACTATAAGTCCTTCTAAATGCAAGTACAAGTGTTACCAAACAACCATGAAAACAATCACGACTTCAGAATGCATCTTATATCCATTAAGACTCAAACATATGGAAACAAAACAAAACAATTAACAATCATGTCAGAACTATCTTGAACCAATAATTCATTCCTACCAGTGACACCATATCAGCATTATGGGATTCATTGCAGAGACACCTCTCATTGTTGACCAGAAAGGGAAAAAAAATGTAAACAATGTTTTCCTTAGTTGTAAGCACAATCACTAAAACAAACTGAAAACTAAGACAGGTCAAGAACCTGGAATGATCTTTCAACGCTCGATTCACTTGCTGCTGAGCACTATGCTTGACGCCATCAATTGTCATCTAGGAAAAAAATTAAATACCACAAGTAAACGACTTTTCATCAAATTAAGCAAAGCCAGAAAGGAGCACAAGGTGTCCACATTCTCTCAAAAAGGCTGAAGACAAACTCATGCCTTGTGATAATCACATGGAACAATGTCAAAAGAAAAAATCACCTCCCATCCACATTTCCCTAGTTATATCATTACAAAAATAAATCAACTATAGAAGAATGTAGACGAACCAGGGAGCACGACAGTTACATTTATGATTTATCAATTCCCTTAAAACATTAAAATGTTGTCTTCATTCCCTTGCATACTCTGACCAAATCATAGGAACCCTATCACTCCCAGCATTCTTATTATATCCCATTAACACTAGTAATAATTAATGAGTGCACAAATATCTATGTATGGTTAAATATTTATAGCATGACTTCTTAATTTGTGTGAAAAACTGACATTTATTATGAACGAAGTAGTATTATTGAACGTAATCTCAATGTGTCATGCCTTTGATTTTATAAAAATTATGTGTCGCCAAATTTGTGTCATGTTGTATCACGTATCTCGTGTCCATGTAACATAGCTTTGCAATTATCTCCCACAATTTTTGTATGCATCTTCCCGTTAGTTCAAAAATTCCAAACTATCATATGTAATACATAATTCTAGAATTTTAACAGTCAATACTGAATCCAAGATGCTCAGATAGGACTGAAAATGACAAGTACCTTTTAACCAGAACACGAAAGTACAGAAATCAAGTATACACATACCTGGACAGCAGCTGCAGTTTCCAATGCTATGGTCTGACTAACAGCAGTTTCACTTTCAAAAAAATTAACAATTTGATCTATGGAATCCTTCAGATACTGGCCAAAGAATTGAATCAGTAAATGAACAGAAATCTAAGAAAATTTTAAGTTTAAATATAGAAAATACAAGCATACAGTCATGTAACATGGAGAAGCTTTAGCAGCCATTCTCCAGTCGATCTTGGCATCAAATGGCTTATAGCAAAAAACACCAACTAAGGAATCATTAGCAGTTGCACTCTGCATGAAGATTAAATAAGACTAAGGGCTCCGCCAATAATTTTTTACAACATAGTAACTGATCTTTTAGGAGGACACAATTCAAAATGCAAGAGAAAATAATACCTGAGCAAGCAGACCATTTGGTGATGATAGTTGATATGAACCCAGTTTCATGTCAAAAACCTTAGTCTCTGGATACAGCTTTACAGAGCAATCAAGGTATTCACAGGATAATTCAGCAAGACAGACTTCTGTCCCATCGATAAGTCTGGAAGCATTATGTTTCATGTGAATCTCCAAAGAAGTTTGAAGAGAATCAGCCTTGTCGCTAATTATCAGTGATTGCTCATTATCATCTTCTTCCTTGTAACCTATTATTTTATTTAATTGCTCCCAGTCTTCCTCACTGAAATGAAATGGTTCATTTTCATCCTCTACGGATTCACTGTTCCTGAAAGAGTAAATAAAAGAGTAAATCTGTAAAATCGAAGCACAGCCAGATACACACACACACACACACACACACCTAGATTTGTATCAAGAAAAATATTATCAAGGCAAAAAACTGTTTACCATCCAAAAGACCACCATGATTTCTTAGGGTTCTGTTTCCTGAAGTGGAGGTCTGATTCCACTGACTTCTCCACAAATTTGTGAGCCAACATCCTACACAACACCATGATATTATGAAACTACTCGCACTGAAAAAGGGTTGGCATGTTATAATATAGCACCCCTGCATATACACACATGTATGGATGAAGGGTTGCGTTGATGGAGCCATCAAGAATATATGTAAACTAGCTGTCTACACAGTTATTCCACTTCCAACACAATCGAAAAGAAAAAAGTACTAATAAATCTGCCAACAACTTTCTAGACCAAGTTAATAGGCATGAGGAATGACAGAACATGTGAACTGAAGCAATAAATTAAATCAACATAGATTGACGCTTTTAAACTTCAATGCAAATAAAGTAACTCCAAGTATAAAGTTCAAACAATGTGAAAGGATCCTTGTTCCAGGGGCAATTAGCAAAATGCTCAGACAAGAATATTAGGAGAATTCCCTATGACAAACAAGTTTACGAATAAGCAGGCATGCTAGCTAATGAATGAGCGTCGGAAGCAGAATTGTAAGGTTTGGGATGATGGATTCAATACTTTATCAAAAGCTGATGCGTCACATCTATGAGAAAAAACATACCTCCACTGAAGTATGAGGTCAATATCAAGCTCACGATCTAGATCCTCAATCTCTTTGTTGTCATCAACTACAGCACGACTTAGATCAGACTTAAGCAGTGAAGCATATAGGGAGATATATCTCTTACGTATGCCTGCGTATTTCAGGACCTGCTCCCAAGACAATTTCCCACTGCCACAAAAAAAAAAAGTTCTCAGCAGATCCTGAAGCAATAATCCAGTTCCTTAATGGAGAGCTCAAAAATTGAACTGTGGTCTGGTGTTGGACATAGCTCAAGTTATGCAAGATACATGACTCCCAGCAGATACATCCTTAACATAACTTCTTCTTTTTTGATAAAAATGGGTACTTCTATTAAAATTCCCAAGAAAGGAATAAAAACATAACTGCTAATTGTTCCCTGTTATCTTCAGACATGCAGCCATGTCCAAGACTTTTTTAGCCCAACTCCTATCACATACTCAGACTCATTTCATATCATGTAAGACAGTAAGAGGAAGCTTTATATCATTACACAGAATTCAGTTATGTTTGATGGTCTGGTCATGATTAACTACCTTTCCTTCTTCATCTGGTCAGAAACAACTCGGTAAGCATACTTCCACCAAGATCTCGGACTAGATTTCAGCGAGACTAGTGGACGATAATGAGCATATTTCAAGCGTTGATTAAAAGCAGCAAAATTATCAGCCAATTTTAAAATGTTTCCATAGCCATCCTGCAAATAGTTATATGCTCAATTAACCCAAATCCAACTACAAACTGCCAAATACAGCACCAAAATGAGACAGAGGAAAAATGAGAACCTTTGATAAACAGAGAGTCACACCGTCCAAGTTCACGGCTGCTTTTTGCAAAGGTTGAACCCTGTCAGTAGAGCCCTTCGAGTGCTCCTTTGAGTACTTTGCATTCCCAGTCACTGGTTCTAGAATATAAGTATGCTTTTTAAGAAGATGGTCAGCTGGTTTCCCATCTTTTGTGCCAAACCTAAAAAGCTGATGATCATGACAGGCCAACAAAAAGTATGATTGAGTGCCAAGAAAAACAGAAAACAAAAAATTAGAGGCAGTTACTATAGTTAAAAAGTCCAGAAAGAATGCACCTGAACCCACTCTGAAGGAAGTAGATCTTCCCATGGTTTTTCAACAAACCATGGAGAAATATTTGAGTCCAGATAGAGAGCAAGTTGATCAAGTTCTACAGACTGTTAAAAGTGAATGATCAGTCAAGCACAACAGTAATGAGATGATAAGACTATATGCCAAAATATTATTCAACAGGAATAAATCTTCACTCTATTTATTTGTTTATTTTACTCATCCAAACTCAATTGGAGAGTATGATTCCAAATAGAAATCTAGGTCTGGTCCAGTAAGGGTTGGAATATCTCAACTCATTTATAAACAGGTCATACTAGGGTTGACATGTTTTACCCCCTAGACAATCAAACTATATATGTATATGTCATACTATATCTAAAAACTATGCGTCACTCAACTGGCAATATTTTAGCTCACTGAAGTTTCCTATCTAGAAAGCCATCAAGCAATTATGGTATAGTCATATACCTGACACGTCATTTATTATCCAGTGCTCATCTAGAGGGATACACACTAGGTAAGTGATGCATGAAACAGTGGGTATTTAACCAAATACGAATTAACCTGAATATGACTCCCCAAAAATATTATTTCATATAATATTCTTTTACAGCTACAACCATGTCGTAGAAGAGTAACAAACAAGTATGACACTACTAGTCCACTTATGAATTCACATGGTCTGAATATAGTAACCTTCTGAATACAGTCCAATCCACCACTAGTGACAAAAGTCTCCTTTCCACGATCATCAACTGTCACTGCAGAGAGCTTCTCCAAAGTTACACCAGCTGCAAAAGGATGGCCAGGATTGCTACAAAATAAAAGTTGCAACTCAAAGAATTGAAAACTCATTAAATGATGGGAAGTACAGATTGAAAGAACATTTTACCTTTCTAGGTCCTCATATCTGATATGGATATTTGAAATTGAAAGTTTCAAGTTGCCAACGACAGTGTTGATCAGAGATCCCAACCACGATTTATTCTTCAAAAACAAACATTCAAAGAATTCAGCGGGTCACAGGCACGCATTTATACGCACACATATTTCTGTGTGTGTATGTGCGAGGGCGCGCATATGTGTTACACTATCAGTTAATATAACATTCAGTTTTGAGTACACTGCCAAGAGAATCATGTTAAACCATACCATTTCTAACTTCAACTGTTGTGCCCTCTCTAACAACTTCATTTCCATTTCCTATAAGCACAAAAGGAAAAAGAGAGCAATCACTTAGGCATTTCACTACGTGTTGGATAATTAAAATATCCATATGTGTGGCTCACCACGTCTTACCCGCACTCGGCTTTTCTTGGCTTCTTGAATAGCGTCCTCAGTGCATCCTTCAACTTGTGTTGCTGGTTCAGCCAATAAAAAAATGCGATCCAAATAAACCAAAACTGGATCCTGGCCAAGCCTGCTCCATGGTACCTGAAATTGGAAACTGTCATACTTCAAAACTATAAAAGGTCATAACAGATCCAACACGAAGAAGTGAGGATAAGAACTTATGTTAATTAAACTTGGAGGTAGAGCATCAGCAACTCCAAAAAGCGCATTTCATCAATAAAAGTGATTGTAGTAAGGTTCAAAACAATTCTCTCTATAAAACTCTTAATTCTTGTGATACCAACATGCCTCTTCAGCAAGGTTCAAAACAATTCTCTCTATAAAATTCTTAATACATTTTTATAAAAAATTCTCAATAGTTTTGCATAAAGCGATTGGGAAAATATAATAAATATTTTTTAACCACTCAAAATAAACCACGTATCACATTAGACAGTAACAATGTAAGCCTAGCTCACAGACCTTTAGTTTGACTGATCCAAGAAATCCTGCTTTAACCTTCACTGGTAACTTTAATGCATTTAACGCCTCAGGCTTCAGTTGCATATTTGTTAGTTCCACATCACCTGTTTTACAATTCACGAAATAAGAACCCAATAATCACACACACACAGACGTATAAGAGCAACATGATAAAAAAGAATCATTTTTTTAAAATTTCAATCTCTGTAAATTAAATAGGGTTCAAGCAGATTACTTTTCACATAACTTAAAGAATGTATGTCATGTATCTAGTCCTTTGTTCTGATTCTACTTTCTCATCTTCAGGTCATATCATAGTATATTTATGAGCCTATTAATATTATGAGAAATGAAAAACATCAACGGATCAACGAATAATGTTGAACGACGTTGCTTGTTGGAGCATGATGTAGGAGAATCGTAATGTTGATATTCTAGTGTCACAAAGCTTAAGGAAGCTATACAAAGCTGTGAAGAATCAGTTCTAAGTTCAGCAGAATTAGAAAAGCTGCTAGCGAAATTAAGAAATATGTTGTATTTAGGGAAATTTAATTTCCTAATCTACTTTATTTCCTACTCTATTATAAATCTCTAATATAAAGAAGTCACTCTTCTACTAGTTATCACAATTATTCAAATCAATAAAATAAATTCAGCATGGTATCAGAGTCTCACGATTCATTGTTTTGAGAGTCTCTTGAAACTTTTGTCACTCTGGAGGTACCCTTAGTCTTCTTGCCCTGCCAATAATTTTATCTCTTCAAGATTTTTAACAATATTTTCTTTCTTCTATATTTCATTAATTCTTGAATTTATTTCTTTCATAGTCATTCATTGTTTTTCTGTTTATCCTCCCAACACATGGTATGCTTGCATGTGAGGGGAAGTGGTATCTCAAAAAGAAAACCTAGTCCCTTCTCTTCCTTTTTCTTTTTCAATTACGCTTCAGTTGTTGAAGATGATGCCTGCAAGCCTATTGAAGAACCGTAGAAGAAGGAAAGGAGTGTTAGGAGAATCAGGTCTATTCCCGTAACAGTAAGCGTTGGTTGGTTGCCCTTTGTCATCGGAGCCATTTTCCTCACCGCCATTGTACTCGTTGGAGGAAGCAGTCCATAGTCTTATTTTTCAAATCTACTTTATTTCAGGCCGTAACCTCTTGTATAAACATACTACTACCAAAACATAGTCTCTTAGTCATGAGGCACACTTGGCCCCTATGCCTCTTATTTGACCATACTACTAACAAAACATAGTCCATGGGTCATGAGGACACACTAAGTCTCTATGCCTCTCAT
>JAYMTE010000049.1:0-28490 GCA_036897545.1 Pelargonium fulgidum
TTCTTCGTTTTCTTAGTAGCTATAGATAGAAATAGAATAGGTAGAAGGAGTAACAGGCATAGGAGTATGAGCTATACATACCGGTACTGTTCATATGTTCATAGGGGAACGGGGCTAATAGTAGATAGGTAGATGTGTAAGATAGTATATTAGTTATAGTGCGTATAGGTTACTTCTTCAATGTACTATTTGTTTATCGATTGGGAAGATAGTGCCTAATGATATAAGGTATACGTCTCTCTTACCGACTGCAGGGTACCGGAGGTAGGTTAATACTTGTTAAAGAGTATTCGGATATCGTATAATTCTAAGTCACTTTTTTTTCTTTGTATTTTTACCTTCTTTGGTTGCATGTGTCAGTTAGTTCAGCTGCGAGGAATTGGAGCTAACGTTAGTCTAGAGTCTATAGTGCAGAAGGTTTCTTTTAGAGATACAGGCTATCTAGGAGTGAGTAGCTTATCTTTGTGTTCTTACCATTCATTCCGGTCCCTTAGCTTTATTACCTTCCCATTGAAATATTTATTTCCTTTCTTTATTAGGATTCTTATCTAGCCGATTCCAGCTATTCATTACCCTTGTGTTAGCTATTCGGCAAGTAGCAAGTAAGGTCTTTCCTAGACAAGATAGACTTTCCAGTTAAGGATTTACCTCAACCGAGATAGTATCCAGTAAGGGAATTTCCTAAGACAGGTATAGGTTTTAGCTTGGGAATTATACTATATGTATCCAATAGAGATTCCAGGTAATGAAAAAGAGAAAGAGTGCTGGCTAGATTTCAAACTAAAGCTACAATTTTATATTAGCTTTTTGAACTCAAGTATAATGAAAATTATTCAATTAAATTCATTGGAACTTTGTATCCTAATCCTTGTAAACTAGAGGTCCTTAACCCATATAAAGATAAAGGTATTCTAATAAGCATATCAGGACCCTATTTTATAAGTTGTCTACATTCCCTAAAAAGCACTGCACTCACCTGGGTGTTACAAGAAGGCCATAAATATAGCAGGAGTTTCTCTGATTAAGTAAATATACACTAGCAAAGATAAGTACTATTAAAAGGAAAACCTCGCGAATTAAGATCTTGACTTAGCATTTACAGATTAAAGGCTACTACGAAAAATCTTATTTATGTACTTAGTTAGCAACCTGAAAGACTTTTTAGAATTACTGTTTTGCTATCTGCTGTTTGCTTTATCTGTACGAATTCCTTTTTCTTGACGGGTTATATGAAACCTTGTAACCACCCAATATACATACATATTAGGCTCCTCTTTTTTTTTAATGCTCTTATTAGGAGAAAAACTTCTTGTTTTTACCCTTGGGTTAATACTTTTTTTACGCAACAAAAAGTTATACGTGGCTATATGAACTGGATAAATTATGACATAAGCTTTTTTATAAACCTTGCTAGTTCTAAGTAATAGTCTATCTTGAAAAAGGAGATATACTTGGGTAGTACTAAATAAGGAAGGAGTACAATAAGGGAATCCCTTATTAAATAGGTTGACAAACCTGTTATATATAGTTAAAAAGTCATCTAATTGACTTAGGGAGAGGGTTGCAGCGCCTTTATTATCAATTGAATTTGGTTAATTTAAAAAAGCTTATCTTCTGGTGCTGCGATAACTTCGTGTTCATTCAAGAACTAGAGCTAGAGTCATAAGGGAATGGAAACAAGGTTAACCTTTAAAGAAAGAACATTATCAGGTAGTCGTTTCAGTACCGAAATGGCGTACTTCTCGCTTGCAAAGGTATCCTTTCTATGGACCCTAAAGTAGGCTTAAATGTAGTGGTTACCATTCTCTTATAGGGGTACTTCAAAAGAAAAAGGTTCCAATGTAATGTGAATTAGAAAAAGGAAGGATAAGCATAAACCAAGAAAGAAAGATTCAAATCTAGAAAGTGAGGCAAGCTTGCTTGTCTATTGTGTATTGTATTGTACTTGTATTGAAAATGAAAAAACCGAGTCCTTCTCTATTCTCTCTTTTAAGGGAAGCCAACCTTTTCCAGAGACCGGGCCCTTCTCTTTATAATTATAGAAATACAAACTCATTGCTAAAAGCGAACCAGTATTATATACATTCTCATCAAAAACAAAACTAAGCAGGTCACTCGCACGAGTCCTAAACTCCTTAGGAAGATTACTAAGTAGTTCTGCAAGTAAGGAATAAAGTGAGAGAAGTCTATCCTAATTTTATCTTTCTCTTCTGCACTGAGTCCTGAATCCTTAGAGATCTCAAGCTAAAGCTTGCCTTTATTATCATATGAAGACTTCCGAACTAAAAGAAGAAGTACTGTAAATACCTCGACTTTTCATAATATTTAGGATACGTAGTCTCACCCCATTACATCTTAAATTACAGAGCTAATAAACAGATTAAGAAATGCATTTTGTATAAAAAAGGCTTTTCTAGAACATGGAGTACTTAGGGCCTTCTGGGGGGTATTCTACTGACTTTCTTTATTCCGTCGGTCTTAAGCTATAGGACTGTTTAGTTAGAGAGTTATAGGTCTATTTAGTTTAGTAATAAGTAGTGTATGACTTGTTCTAATTTTTCTAGATATTACTTCTTAAGGCAAGATTTATCTTGTTCTATGCTTTTATCGTACAAAGAAGAAAGAGTCTTAATCGATAATGAGTAAATCAATCTACCTGACCGGCACTAAGGGAAGGAATTGCAATTAGTAGTTATGAGTAAAGTCAATCTCACACTAGGACCCCAAAAAGCAGAACTTCACTTGGCTGGAAATTTATTGCTTAAAATCAGAAACTTAGAAAATCAGGAATTCATAATTGTCTTTATCGGCAGGCATGACAGCCCAAAACCACTACAATTATAATAGAGTAAGTTGTAAGTTCCTAACTGAAAAACTAGGGAATATAACAAGGAAGAGAATCCCTGGTTGTACCTGAAATGAACTGGACGCGTTTCCATTAGCTACAAGAGAATAGACTCTGTCAATCTGGTTTTATAATAGGAATTAGAATTTTGGTTAGAATCCTTTCTTTCTAGAATCAGAATCTCCCATTAGAAAATGTACTTGAAATTCATTTATTTGCACAACTTGATTTTCATTTACAGTCGTAGGTTCAAATCGGATAGACTCGAGGCAAGTAAGAAACTCGCCACTTCTTATTTGTACTCTAGACCCTTAGTTAGATAGAAGAAAGTCCTACCTTTACCAATCCGTGAATAGAACTGCCTTCTGTAACAAGGAATCTCTTAATAGTCACAGCAACTTCAGAATTAGTTTAGTCTTTATTGGTGAATTGTTCTATTTCCTTAAGTTTCGTTAAACGCTCTTGAGGTTCCATAACATAAGAATCTAGCAAACCCTTTTGACGATGTTTATATAAGGCTTCTAACTGCACGGATTTTAGGATACACAATAAGTTTTTGTTATATATGCCTAGGCTATTATCTCCAAGAAACCCCTCTAAACTAGACAAGCCCTTTATTATGATAGTATCCTAAACTGCCAAATACATTTAGAGATGCAAAAAATCCAATGTCAATTAAGGGTTTGACTTCCTTCCAACTTCTAATTAATAAGACAAGAAAAATGTCTAAATACTTACTTACACCTAAAAGCAGCAAAAAATAACAAAACTGCTGAAACCTTGCCAAATAATAAAATATACCCAGATTGGATATCTATCACAAGTTCCTAAGGCCAAGATTTCCCCTCTCCTAAATATTCGGGTCTTTAGGCTAGAAGATAAAAAGTAAGATACTATAGTATTAGACTCTTTAACTAGCCAAATACTTAGTATCAGCAACCCTTTACTTAAAAGGTAAACTTTGAAAATATATTTAATGATATTTGAACAACCTATACGTAATAACCTGATAACCATTATCTACCCGTTTTAGCTGCCTAAACCTCTTTTTGTCAGTACCTCCAATGGTAAGGCTCTATAAAAGCGCAAGGTATGGAGTGTTAATAGCGCGATACTGGAATAAGGAGGCTCCCTAGATTATTCTTTCTTACAAAGCAAAAGCCTCGAAATAAATTAGTAGTTTTCTCTTTTTTTATTTTATATAGTATTTGGTATCCTGGATCAGGCCCATTTCCTTGGATTGGTAACTAACAAGGGTTCTCCCGTGCCCATGCCATAAGTGTCCCTTTGTGTTGTCAAGAGCTTACAGTAGAATTAAAATTGAGCAAAGTTACAACTATACTTTAGTAAGCGCCTATGAATATCATCCTTTTTCTGTATCAATTTACAGTGATCGCTTGTTTTTTCGGAATTGTTTCAAGAGGACTTCCTCAATTATCGGCGCAAAAACCCTTGGAGAAACTAGTTTTAAATGCGATTTTTTGGATAATGCGGAAAGGCATCATATCATATTACGCCGGGGGTTCATTTTAGTTTTAACTTAAAAATTTAAGATACAATATTCCATAAATCTGGACAAGTCAAGTATTGTTGTATAAATTTTAATACTTACCTTCACAATATATATATCCACCTCCTATTATGTATAGGCTATAGTATTTTACGAAACAAAAAAGAGAAGTCCTTGCTAAACTATAGTACGCGTAACTCCTTTATATCATATAAAATCCTGTTTATTAATCTAGGACTACACTACATTTATTATCTAGAATTCTGGTCAAGATACCTATGTTTTCCCTAAGAAAGGAAGACTTGTAGTACATAGTACAGTCCGTCTACCTGACTGCAGCATCGCAAAGAGATTTGTTAGGAGTAGCTTTAGTTAGTACATGAATACCACATAACCACCAGCATAGGCTTACTTTAGCTTCATACTCTAATTCAAAACCCCTTTCTTCATATCTAGAGCTATCTTCTTTGGAGCCAGACCTCTTCTAATGGAATAGACCTGTCTTCTTGTATTCTTGTTAGGATTAAGGAAGTAATCCGGGTCTATTTGATCATCAACATTGCTAGCACTGAAACTTATCGAAACAAAGGGAAAGAAAGTAGTTACAGATGAACAGTAGAAATGGAATCTTTACGAGCCTTAACTATACGGCCTATAATACTCTATCTATGAGTGAACTCCATAATAAATAATACAAAGAATATATCTGATAGTATCAAATTTCTGTTTTTGACTTCAGTGGTAAAGGCTCCAATTGGTTTCTTAATAAGAAGAAGCTAAAAAAGTCAGCATTGTATGTGACAATTAAGAAATATGTTTAACTAATTTAAATAGCAATTACTATTAGTAGTAGAGTGTTCGACTGTTAACTGAGTGATCGTAGGTTCAAATACTGACCACAACTGTCTATATTGAAAAGTTCAGTATTCTACCAAGAGTTCTTAATTCCAAAATTTGTATCCTTCTCGACCCTTTATCTATAAAAAAAGAAAGGGGGACTAGAACGCGGGACGGACCCCGTTTTAGTATAAACAAAAAGCGTACGCATAAGATTACTTAAAGGACACTAATTCATCAGGCACGCTTCTTTTACTCCATGTATTAAAACATTTATTTGTCTTTATAAAAAGAATAAAATAATGAAGTTTACTGGCAAATCTAGTTAAGGGCTATACTCTCTAGCCACATATTAGTACTAAAGTTTTCTATAATTAAGGGGGTCTTCCTTAAAGAATATTTTTGCTTTGTAGTTAAAAATTAGAGCATATCCTACCAAAAGGTTTTTACAGTTTAGCTCATTAAGCAAGTATATTTATGCATTTATTAACTGTCTCGATTTTTTTCTACGAATATCTTTTTAAGGGGTATTGGGTTCTGAAACATATAATTAATGAGTAAGAACTCTAGCTTATTTTTCCAGTGAATACAAACTATTCAGTTACAGTACTTGGTATTCTTCTTACTTTATTTGTTTTTATTTCTCCTAACTATATGAAATTTTTGAACTTTCTCGAGATTTGGATGAAGCCTCGAATAAAAAAGTTCTTAGTAAAACGAACCTTAATATAAGGTACGGAGTGATTCAAAAAGAATATAATAGCCAGTATATTTTATTACACATATTGGAAGGCCTTCCTTAGTTATCCCCGCCATTGGGACTCCGTTAAAAAAAAACCTTACTTATAATATAGATTGCACGTTATCTTTAATTAGCTTTGAATTAGTAAAACCCTAGAAGGAATCCTCTATTACCTATAGTATAAAAAACAAATACCCTTTTTTTGAGTCCTTTTAGATTAGGCAGAACAGCTAGATACATAGTACAGAATACAACAAGGGGCTCTCATTCACACTTATCAGACTCGGATCTCTCCGGTCATTTCGTAATATTCAAAGTCAGCTTACCCTTTTTCAACAAATAAGGGATTTACCTCTTCTAGATCTAGCAAAGGAGCATACTTTCAGAGCAACTCCTCAAATCAAAACTTTCCAGTCAAAGTGAAAGAAACAAAGGAATACAAATCAATTCAAACAATACAAAAGTTTCTACCCAACATGTTTAGAATCCCAATTCTCTCCAGTTAGTTAGGGTACTTATTCCGGCCTATTTACCGCACACTTCCCAATGCCTTTTTGAAATAACTTACTTTGAGTTTGGCCTTTCTTACCAAAGTCCTTTTTAAGAAAACCTCTCTATTAATCTGCAGGAACTACCCTACTCAGCCTAAGCTAACTGCCCTTCTCTCTTTCAAATTCCATGTCTCGTGAAGCAAATAGCCTTTTTTATTACTTTTACGTATAGCCAGGCTACTTTTTTAAAAACATGATACTGACTCTACAGTTAAAATTGGGTTTCTTCATTTTCTCGTACTCAAAATCTGCACAGTAAATTTTTGGCATTCTCCTCTGTGAGGTACTCGTTTTAGGCCCAGTTTTCTCAAAAAATTCCGTTTCATATAGCGAGAAAAGCTCATGAAGGACTTTTACCTTGGGAAGAGGCTTCAACGAAAATGAAAATTCCGTTTTGTATAACTGTTAAAGTTAGTGCTTTTTGAAACTTTACACAAGATATGGGCCTAGCTCCTTGCGAACCTGTACTCTAAATACATCCAGCCCATTCAGTCAATCGGAACTAGAGAAACTCTCCATTCAAGTCAATCAGCTGACCTTGGTTCTGCTACCCCGGATTCCTTAGAAAGCGCTCTTGACTTGCTTTGCTCCAACGAAAACTAGAAACTCGTGAAATAGTGAGGGATCCTCTACTACTTAATACTTATTCCTTATCTTTCTACAGTTAAGCCGATATACTTGACAAGAAAAACACAAAAGGGCCCTTTCAACTATATCTCTGAGCTATACTAATCCTCTTAAGAACTTGGCCTATAACTCCCTCAAAAACCTATATACCCAGTTTCTGACTCTAAGCACTCTATTTATTAGAACCTTGACCCCTTTTTTTCTCCAGTTTATCAGTCTCTAACTGCAAACCTCTTTTATTCACTAGACCCGAAGCTTTCTTGGCCTTTTGCAGCCCTTCTTAAATGAAACGCCCGGCTATTTATGATCACTCCACCTTTCACCAGAATATAGAAAGACAGTCACTCAATCAAAAAGGTGATAATCCAACAATACTTTCTGGCTAGAAAATCTATATCCTTTTTCCTAATCGACCCTCTTACTCAAGAATCAATCCCAACATACTGCCCCTCCTTGGGCTACCTATACATTCCCTGTCAACTTGTCTAGTTAGGAGCCTATAAAAAGTAAAGTACCCTATAGCTATAGTAGGAAACACAGTGGGCGCAAGAGCTCTATACCCCTATTTACAGAAAACCAAGTACTTTCAATAATAAAAAAGAACTTACTTTCCTCGAAACCTGATTCCCAGCGAAGCCCCCCAGTAAATTTGCCTTGCAGGGATACCCCTAAGAAATTGAGAATTCTGATCTCGTATAGCTGCCGAAGTTACTGTCCAGAAGTTTTAGAGCTGTTTATCGAGGGTTTCCTGTATCTATTTTTTCCATTTGCTTCTTTTTTAGAGACTTTTTAGTTAGCTCGATCAGGCCCTGTTTTTAGAAATCCCCTTAAGTGCTACCCAAATGAATTTGACCCGGCTCCTTTACCCTAGAAGAGAGAACGCCCATTAGGTTAGGATAAGGCTTCCCTAACTAGAACTCCTATACAATTTGAAAGCTATAAGAGTAAGAAAAGAAAACAAAGGCTGTCACACTAGCAAAAGAGGAATCCCCTTACTACACCGCTCCCTTTTTTAAAACCTACTTGTCTTGATTGTAAGCATAAAAAACTAACCAATACCCGGCTCTAGTCTAAAACCCTTCTTACTCGGAAACTCTTTCTTACTCAAATCTAGATCTAACCTCCTAATATCAATATATCTAAATCTAATCTACCCGCTTTACTTTAGGATTAGGAGGTTCTCTTTCTTTAGGTAATTGGGCAGTTGTCCGGTACTCCTTTAGAGGCTACCACTTAACTTAATGAGATTGGGAATTTGAAAGAGTCAGTCAGAGGGGCAGTTAGTTTGCTGGGATTTTAGTAGGATAAGAGAAGTCACTTCTGATAAGGAGAGAGATTCCCGGGGCTGACCTATGAGTTTCGTGGGATTTGAACTTACTGTACTTCTATATTCTGGTTCTGGATATTCGGATGGGGTGTTTGAGACTCCTGGAGTTTCTGCGCTAGTTAGTTTAAATAGAGATTTCCTCTTGCTACACTCTCTAAAGGGGTTCACTGGATATTCTTTATAGGTTAGGGAGTTTCTAATTCTAAGTAAGGGTAAGTAAGTTTCATAAAGAAGAATAAAACAGAGTCAATCTTGACTCTAGTATCTAGAATAGGAAATTCCAAATACAAAGAAACATAGTCAAAACTGATGGTAAATAGGCTTGATGGGGAAACTGACTTGAAGGGTTCACTTCTGTTTTATGGCACGTCAATTGCATTGCCTTACAAGAAAAAGATGATAGAGTTGAGTTCATTGCAAGTAATGCGGTTCCGGTAAAAGGTAGATATAGAGCTTAAAAGGTCTTATTGGGACTCATTGAGAGGCTAGCTGCTTAACGAGTTAACGAGACCAGGGAATTGTACAGAGCTCTTGGGTTAGCTGGGATTGGGTCAGGAAGGAAGTAGCTGCGTTTCCTCGTCGAAGGTTTGATTTGACATTGACAGGGTATTCGTAAATTGAGTTGAGATTTCCTTCCTTTTATTGGACTCTGTACTTTTTATAAGTAGTTGACTAGTAGATATAGAGTCTTGTAGTATTCTATTCAGGTAGGGAGGACGCTATAGCCTAACAGGTCTTTAACAGGAAGTGATCTCTTAGAAACCGATCTAGCTAAGCAAGAGAAAAACTCTAGGGAGTTGCTTGACTAATGGATAGCCTTTCCACTTCAACTGAATGAATGGGATGTATAAAACAAGTAAAACGTAGTAAAATTGAACTATAATCAGGTCAAATAGGTAATATAATTAAATTACTAAGCACCTAAACAGCAGAAAAAATTCTAGACAGTCACTTTAGCATTTGTATGAATATGTCTTCCTTTTTCTTACTTTTTGTTTGTCTTTCAGGTAAGTGAATCTTTCAGAACCTCTTACTGATCCAGCTAACAAAGAAAGGTTTTGATTTCAAAGCTACCGGTTGACTTTGTCACCTTTCTATTTGATTTGTGAGTGAAGAAGGTTCAGTCTGAAAGAGGTAAGCAAGCAAATCGGTGACTCAATCCTGACTCTAATTAGGTGAAATAGGACACCACTTGACGAAGTAACTAAACTGGTGACAATTGACATTCTGGATATCAAAGTGAGTTCTTTTTTCATTTCATCTGCATTCTTGTTTCTTAGGTTTCCTAGGCTTAGTAGGAACAGGAGTAGCTAGAGTAAAGATAAGTAGGGGGACTTTCTTTAATAGGAGTACACAAGAGGAGTAAGGGCTGACCAATAGGAGAAGCAAGTAATGAAATTCCTGTACAAGAAGGAGCAGGTAGATACAGAGCTAGGGGAGTCCTTGATGGGTGAGCTGCTTAACGAGACAGGGAATGCGGGGATAGTAAGAGGAAGTCGGTGAGTAATGGTCCGTTCTCAAGAGTAGATTGGTTTACCGGTCTGAATGTCAAAAGTAGTAGTTTTGCCCGGATCGTACTTTTTTATTTTATTAGAAACAGTTCTCTAAGGGAAATCGAGTTTCAAGGTTTTGCTACTATACGTGGACTACTTTTTCGGTTTCTTCAAAGTCCCTTCCCTTAGTAAAATCACGTTGAAGCGTTTTGCGTGTATATGAATCGTACTTTTTTTAATAAAAACCGGTATAAAATTCATTACAGAGGTAAACTTGTTTTTTTAACATGTCAAATTTCGACTACGGGAAAACTCCTCAACCCTATTTTCCCTCTAGGCTCGGTATCCCAATTTCAAAAAAGTAGTCCAGCCATGTGGAAAACCTATCAAACGTGTTTTAGCTAACAAACTGTCTTCCTTTTTAGAAAAGGCAGTCTGGCTATAGCGAAAAGTAAGAAAAAGTCTGAAATCGAACGAGAAAGTCTAATACTAAGATAGTGTAAAAACAGCTTACTCAATAGACTCACTTCTTTTTGAACGAGCGTAATTTGCATTACCTTACAATAAAAGAGAGGCATAGAGCTCACGCCTTTAGAGGCTAGCCCGGTTAACGAGACAGGATTTGAGAGATAGTCAAAAGAGGTCAAGCTCGTAAATAGTATAGTATGGGAAAGCAAGTAACCTATCAAAATTGCTGTTACAGGATTTCAAAGAAAAGCTTGAGAAAGTTCATTAACAAATCTCCTGAGTCTGTTCTGTAAAGTAGCTCCAAAGGGGAAAGGATTCACAATTAGCAAGTACTCCCTAGAAAGTGAGAGAGCAAAAGTACAAATGGAAGCAAGTAATTCAAAAGAAAGGTAGTCAAAGTGGGGCCCTTAAGATGCGGAAAAAAGCCCTTATTATAGATAGTGTTTGACTCGAAACGGGGGCTTCAGTCAAAAGGTTGAGGCTGTGGGATTGCAGTCAAATTGGTAAGGAGAGATTTCCTAGTCTGACCTAGAAGTGTTTTGGGATTATAACCTGTTACTTTCTTACAAGGTTTAGAGTTCCATTTCCTGTAATTAATAATGGGGTTTTTACAAAAGAGTTTAGTACAGGGCAATGTAATTTGAACTTACGGGTAGACAGGGTCAAAACAAGAGCCTTTCTAAGGAATCTGGGAGCGGGTAGTACTTGAATGAAATTGAAGGGGAAGCCTAAAAAGATTTGGTAAGCTGTACAGAATAGACAGAATAGGAAGAGTAGGAGGGGCGGAGCTTATAATAAATGAGTACAAGTTTTGAGGAAAGTGCCCCTTTTGTATATATGTATATAAAGCAAGTCAAAGAATTCTATTCAATAAAAAGGTTAACGAGTAAGAAGTCTGGGCAAAGGGGCAGGTGTATCTGTTGTAATGGAAGTAGGAGTCTTCTCGTCTAATCTAAAGTCCGTTTTGACAGGATATTTATAAAAGTAGCTTCCGTTTGCTTCCTTTTATTGGATTTTATGTTTTTTCCTCAGTTGACAGGATACACAATCCTTGTAGCAGGGTTTCGTCTAACCGGCTTTTGATAAAGGAAATGAGTTGAGAAGTCTCGCGTATTCCAGTAGTCAGGTCGTAGGGAACAGGGGTTGTCTAGTTTTTCAAGGACCTAAAAATTGTAATTCCTTTTACAGATACGGAATAGGGTTGTGAAGCCCTTAAGAATAAGAATATGGGATAGCTATCAGTCTAGAGGTATGGGGTTTCAGAGTACTCCATTTCATTAAAATCGGGGAATATGGGGTGCGGAAGAAAGCTTAAGCAAGAGTCTTTTCATATAGACATTACTGAACATGACTCCTTTTACAAGGCATTTCAAGTCAAAGGCTCTTTTTTAAGGGAATACACTAAGAAACTATAGGAAACAGAAGCCGAAGGGGTTTATAGGCCCTAATATGCAGACTCAGGCTTTCAATAAGTAGGTAGTAAGGTTCTGAAAGAAAGTCAAGTAAATGAAATAGGGGGTAGGGAAAGTAGGTCTAGTTCAGAAAGAAAGTGTGTGAAGCAAAGTCTGTGAAATAGAACAGGAGTCTTGGATAAAATGTTTACTGGATAGACTAGTCCTTTTTAGACTGAATATCTTTCAATTTCAGTTATTATAGAAACGGGAATACTCTATTTGAAAAGGGGCTTTGTTAAGAAAGTAGATATAGAGATTTCCTTAATTGGATGCTTCGTTGAAGTAGGTAGGTTCAGATTAAGTAAGGGGTGTCGCTATGGATCTGCTAGTAGAAGCGCAGGGAAATCTTGATGTGTAGTAAGCTTGATTGTTTACACTTGAATTGGAGAAAGTGGGATTTCCTTATATTCTAATCTTTAAAAGAAAGAAACCATTTTAATAAGTTGTAAATAGTAATTACCTACTATCTTAACTAAACCCCTTAAAGTTCTATAAGTCTAATTCTCTCTATAAATATCTTAATAGCTAGATTATTAGTTTTTCACTTTTTAGGTGCCCACCTCGACCCGTTTGGAAAAGCTCGGTACAAACCCTTAGCGTTAATCAGGTGCCTCAGGTGGTAGAACGTTGTCTTTTTAACTAAATGGCCAAAGGTGCAAGTCCTGTACCAATCTTACTTTGGCCGGTTAAAGCAGTGTGGGAAAAATAAGAGCCAATTGAATTACTTAGCTAAGGAAATCCAACTATTTACAGAGGAGAAGGTTAGTCAACTTAAGGGGCCGTTGATCAACTTTTTGCTTCTCCTATTACTTCGGGTAGAGGCTATCCAATCTAGAAAAAAAGGGTTCGAATATCCAGCCGTTATAGAGTAATTAGTCTCAATTTTTTTAGTTGTGTGTGATTTTTCCTTATTCTTTATATTATTAGGTATCCAAAATCTAGATATTTACAGAGTTTTTTTCAAAAAGAAAAGCTCCTGCCCTCTCCTAATGTTTTTATCCAAGACCTTGCCCGCCTTAACAGGAAGTTTTTTAAATACATTTTTGATTTTATGTTGATTTAGCAAAACAGAGTCTTGAGCCAGAAAATGTTAGTGTTTGGGAGACTCAAACAAAAGAGAGGCTTTTCATTTTATCCCTGTGAGTAATTCCTGTGTAAATCTCTAAGTATAATTACTAAGCTTTCCTTCGAGATGTTCCTTTCTTGTTTAGTTTGTCCCTAGTGGGATCCCCAGAGAGGAATCGAGCGGTGTACAAATAAAAGAGTTTCGGGTAGCAGAGGGAAGGACACTAGTTTCTTAATGCTATACCAGAGCTAAGATCTTCCGGCACACAAGGCTTATATGGCTAACTACCTACGGGCCCTCTTTTTTTACAGTATTAGATTAGATAATTATTTTATTTGCACAATTGCCTGGATCTAATTTCAAATTATGTGCTTTTCCTTTTGGAGCATTGCTGTGGACCCCTTATTTATGCTGGCTTTTTAGTTATAGTATTGAGTAAGGTAACCCTTCTTTAATCAGATATATATACTGGATTTTTCAAGATTTTCTAAATTCGATAGAGTTCTTAGTAAAGTATTTCATTTGGAGGACTCAAGAATAGGAAAGCCCTCGTGTTAACGATTCAAAAGGAATAAATAAATAAAGGATTTAACAAATGTACCAAAAACAGATGGGGCACGTTAAAAAGTTGTCAAGCTAAAAATGTAAAAGTTAGCTAACTATTTAAAGGCAAAGTCCGGCGGAGGGAATACGTCTTCGTATTTCAGTAGGGGGCAATGGCGTACAAATTTTGTATTTGTAGTAATTATACATCCCACCCTATATTATTAAGAAAGAAGTATTATAGAAAAAGGACTCGAATTAAGGGATCCTCCGCTTTACTAACAAGGTAACAGAAGTATTAAAAACCGAATGGATACTCTTCTTTACTAAAAAATTTAAAGAAAAAGTTCTCCTTTTTCGTAAAGCAAAGTTTATCTAAGTGCAGACATTTTCGGCTCAACTAGCTCTTTCTCTTTTTAGTTTGCTTATGAGTGCCGGGTCTTTCATAAAGAATTCAACTCTTCTCTTCCATGAGACGGTATTTTTAAAAGAAGCTATAAAGTGGGTTTACCGGTAACTAAGGGACTTAGATTAGTTATTACTTACTCGGCTTAGGTAACTATCAAGTATAGATCAATGCAAAATTATGGTATTGTACAAATGGTGAGGATTTTCACAGTGCGATTCAAACCCACGGTATCTGGCGGCTGTAGCCCGTGTTGTGCCGATCTTTTCTCTAAAGGGGTTTCATGGTCTACCCTTATTCCAATAAAGTGTATGAAAATCTAAGTTGAAGAAATATGGGTACTCTAATAAAGTGAGGAATCTAAAATAAAGCGCTTTCATCTTTCTTTTGGAAGTAGCTTGAGATTTGAACCTTTGAGATTTATCTGCACTTTACCATAAACAAAAAACAAAAGGTGCTTTATCTACCAGAACTTATCTCCGGTACTCGAGAAGAACTAATTTCTAGTGCAAAGGCTAAAGAGCATATGTCTTTTTTTTATATACATAATAACATAATAAGAGGGCCCGATTTAAGGCATTGGAAAAAAACCTAGCTATTATGAGTTATGAATATTAAGTAATGCAGTTGTCTTACGAGATGAGGTTTAATTAAAATAGTAGATCCTGGAATAATAAAGGGCCGCTTAGCCTTACCTTTGTTAGGAGATATACCCTTCTTTCTTATATCTTATAGAAATTCCCAGGACTTATTGTACCTGTCTTAGTAGGAGTCTTCGTTGCGGCGCTTCTTATTGTAGTTAGGAATAAAATGACCTATACTTTATTATATGTTAAGCGGTATAGTATATATAAGTAATAAAGTGTATTAAGTCTCGTCTTATTAGTTTTGTTCTAGTCTTAGTAAACTACCTCATTGTCTTACTTGTTTTTGCGCTATAGAACCTTATAGTATTGCAGGAGAGCTTGTCGGATAGAACTGAGATAGGACAGGAATTCTACTAACAGCACCAAGAATTGTTTTGAGTAAAGCAAGCGGGTGGGAAGTCCGTTTACATGGCGATGCTTAACTGCGCGGTATTAGTGATCGTATGAGGAGACAGTTTCAATACTCAAGTCTGCAAAAACTATAAGCTTTTCTTTACTTCTTACTCTAAACTGAAGGCTAAAAGGGCTTAGGCGCAGTATTTCAAATGTTCTTTGTAGCTGATGACTTTAGACTTCCGTATTGCACTAAGTTCACTAAGTTACTAACGCGAGGAAGTTCTCTGAGACTATAAGGACTCTCTATTACACAATATCACTTATAACTTACTCTATATAACCAATTTCTTATTCTCTTTTTTTGTAACGAGAAAAAAATCACTTTATATACGTGATTTCATTTTGACTTTTAGTTCATAAGTAAGGTAAATCCTATTTACGGATAGCTTCCTTAACAACTAGTAATTGACTTCTTAGAAAGTTTAGAAATAGAGGAATACAGAAAACAAGTAAATCCGGACCGGATAGGTTAAATACTGTAAAAAGGGTTACTTATTTGTTATAGTTATAGTACTGCTGCTATACCTGTAGAAAGGGAAAAAGTAAGTAATAAAAAACAGAAAAGACCTAAAGCTAATAACATTTTTTAAATAAAAGGGGCTAAGTCTCTGTTCCGTATTGCTTAATTATTCTGATTTTAGGCTTTAGGGTATAGCTCCAAAGACTCCTAAGACTTAAAAAGGAAGTTCTGAGGAGTGGTACAAAGATTCAAGGTAGAGTTTATCTATAAAGCAAGGGTTTCTTTTTGTGTTCCTTTTGGTTTTCTAGGTTTCCCAATTAAAGTTCTAAAGCTAGAGTTGAGCGGTTTCCAGTAAAGATAGAACTAAGGGATAGGTCAGTTTCCTCTTTTTGGGTATTTCCTTTTCTTTAGCATTTCTCGAAGTCGGGTTAAGGTAACAGGTAAGTGTACGCGACCTCAGGCTGAGCGCCAGGATTTTTATTTAAAAAGGCTTTAGGTAATGAGTAGGGATTTTGGAAGTCAATTAATTATATAATATAGCAAAAGGGAGTTCTTTAATCGGAGCTTCTTTCCTCAGTTCCGGATTAATAAGTAATAGTAATGAATTCTAAAAGGTGCTGGGGAAAGTTCTCGGTATTCATGTTATAGGTATTAATGTGGAGGCGGGCTCAGAAGATTAAGAAAAGCTGGGACAAGAAAAGAGGTATGAAGAAGAAGAACAGTATAGGCATGAGTAAGAAAGAAGGAGTCTACAGGATAAGGTAATTAAAATCAAGTAAACAAGTCAATTTTAGTTGATAAGTATAAGTCTCTAAATCTCGGAAATAGCAGATAAATAAGTTATGTGAAAGAGGGCTGCAGAAAAGAGGTAGTACAAATAAGTAAGATAGAGATAGCTATGAATGAAAAAGAAGTCAGTGTCCATATGAAGTTGGTCCGGCTATAAGGTTTTCCTCTGGTGCTTTTATTTGGGGTGGGGATATCTAGAAGAGTAATACCATATTAGCTACAAGAAGACTCAATCGGAGACCTTGTATTAATTCTATTTTTAAGCAATTACAAATTCTATAACTTCTTTGAGGGCAAGTATGCGCTATATAGGAAATACAAAGCAGTATTCCTGTCGCTAATCAAAAGGTAAATTAACTCTGGAAAATCAAGCTTCAATCTAATTTCCTGGGAGCCTTTGAAAAGAATTAGCTCCTAAATTAGGGATTTACTGTGTGTGATATATATAAAAGATAAGCTTAGTAAGTGCAACTCAAAAAACCTAAAGACTTTGGCAGATAGGCAATTCCAAAAGAATCCTAATTAGATAGCATATATGTACTTAGCAGGGTATCTCTAGAAAAACTACTATGCTTTTCCAAATCCTAGAAAAATTTCTGGAACTGGAGCTTCCTCAAATATGGATTCTGCTGTATATCTACCCCTTAAACCGGAACTACCTTAAGAATACTTTAACTCAACAAATTCTTATGTAGTGTAGCAAGTCCTTTTAAATTGCGCTACCCCTTGAGGTGAATGCTTAGCCCGTCTTTTCCTCGAATTGAGGAAATGTATGCGGAGCTTTAATAGTCAAATTTCTTGTAAAATATATACTTTAGGGTGAGGTACCTAAACACTTTTGTAATAAATAAAGATCTACTATACGTGCCTTTAAGGCAAGCTATTCCCTAACTCTTTAGTATATCTAGTCAAATTTTCTTTTATAGACGGCTTTCTATTCTAGGAGAATTTTTCTTCCTGTCTTGTGAGAGTAGATTCCTAGAATATAACAAACAGAGACTTTCCTTAGACCTGATATTCCTAGTACTTCAAGATCTTAATCTCTAATTTCTAGTCTAACTTGGGGTAAAGGAGTCAATACAATTTCTTTTTTCTTGTAGGTCTATGAGCTGGCAAAGGAGCTTTTTGTATTCTGGGTTTTGAAAATTCCTAAATAAAATGTATTCAGATAATGTCTTCCTGGAGAGAATTGTTCTAATTCATCTTAGGATGGAACTCTCTCACCGAATATAAGGGAAAAACCAAGTGTAGCTAAAGGGAGAAGAGAAAAAGAATTCCTTACTTTCTTTCATGTCTAGTGGATATATGGATATAGGAAACCCGATTCTATTTCCTTATTATAGTGCAAGGAGGGAAGAGTTATACGGGAAAACCAATGGATTTAGGATAGATAACTCTGAACCCTTCCGGCTTTGGTATCCTTTTTTGTTTCGAGTTGTTCGTAAGTGCAAAGACTTTACTTATTCTTACAAAGGGGACTTCCTATTCTTGAGTCTCCCTTCGGGTATAGATAGTAATTAGAAACTATTAACAAGAATTCCTTTATAAGGTTTAAAGAATGGAAACTATAAAAAACTAATGTTTTATGAGTTAAATGAACAGCTTACAGAATACCTTCAAGATAAAGGAACATTTTCTATAATAACTTAAGGGTAGAGCTGGCAAATTCATTCTTGTTTAAATGCCTTAAAGGAAATGTCCTTACAATTCCCTTTATTTAACTTTTACAGGATACAATACTAGCTAAAGTAAGAACTCTCTTATTAGTTTTAGTTGGAGCTATAGTTCTATCATCTTGTAACTATAGTATACTTGTATCGAGTAATTAAGGACTGAGGGATAACTACTAGGGGTTACGATGAAAAACAATAACTGAATGTCTGTTCATCATCATGGAAATAATCTTAGATTTTAGCAAAAGGGAGAATATATTTACCTTTAATAGACGGAGCTTCTTACACAAAAAGTACAATAAAAGAGTATCCTGGAGTCTCGGCAAAAGTCCTAGTAATAATAAAATTAATAATTGAGTAATTTTGAGATCTATCTCTTCTACCTCTAGGCAAATTCTATGCCAGGTTAAAAAAAGGAATTCCTAGAATTTTGATCGAGTAACTGATATCTTTAGTTTTTTTAGTGGTAAAGAACCTGCTATAGTATTAGAACAAGTAAGGGGCTCTTGTGTTAAATCATTGAGGATTCCTTATACATGGTAAAATATTAATTGAGATTGAAAAGGGGCCCGTTAATATCTTTCCATATAGAGATAAAGCATATTTAATTTCTAGCTTTCCTGGTCTCAACTGTTTCTACTAGTGGATTTTCTATTTTCTAGGCGTCTCCTTTTTATGGCCTCCAGAATTCTCTCGGGCCACTCCTAAAAGATATCATTGAATTTTCGTTTAACACCTCTATCCTAGAAATTTGGATTATACTTGAAATTATTACCTTTTGACAAGCTGTTTTAGCAAAAAGAGGGTCTGGTCCTTTTATTTGTCTAAATGAAATACTATAATTTTGATACTTCCATATTATAAAAGAAATTAACGGACTTTGTCTACCTTATTAACTTATCTACATTCTGGATTCGATAACTTGGCTTGAATTGAATCCATTATATTTACTTCTTTCTGGGTACCCTTTTTACATACAAAAAAACTTAAAGGATAGTTAAGGGCGCCCCTAAATAGAAAAACTCAAAATCATATAAACGGAGAATTATATTATTAATCGAGCAGAAAACCTCTAAGAAAATAAATGCACTAAAAACTTGGTAAAAGTAAGTGAATGTTGATTAAAATACCCTCCAATTTTAAGGGTCGGAATAACCGTCTGTAGCCCTCTGCAATCCTGATCCTTGTCTTTATAGGTTTACTCAAGAAAATGCTATAATTTACAGTAAAAGAACTTGTTGACTCTTTTCTGTCTGGGATGTACCTATCACAAATTCTGGATTCCTATCTTGTGGTTTTGACCCTTGCTAGTACTAATTCAGTATTTTACTAAGTGGGCTTTACCTATATTTATTTTCTGCAATCCCAACCTGTCTCTGAGCCGGCACAGACAGAGATACAGCTTTCAAGGGTTAGAAATTCTAACTCATAAACCTTTCTAGTCAATATAAAGACTTTCTAGAAAAGACTACAAGATTCTAGAGAAGAACTCTAAAGTTTATATCAATTCTGTATTTTATTGTCAAATTAGGATACCCTTTTAAGGTTGGGATACATTTTATCCATAAACTCTAGGATTAACCCGACTCTCATTATATACCTCATTGACCTCATTATTTTTGACTTAGTTTTCTGATTCTTTAAATGCCTATTCTGCTAAAGCAAGATGCTTACCTTTGTTAGAACTGGTACAGGACACCCAGAATTTCACTTTAACTTCACTTACTATAAAATATTCAGCTCTTAGAAAAAGATTTTTTAGGAAAGCCTCTACATTTATCCGGAATTGCAAAGAAACAAGCTAAATCCTCCAGACTCTTCAAAGCAGAAGAGGAAAGAATTCCCTTGATCAGAAAACCCTGAAACGAAAACAACCCATCCTAAACTTAGAAACTGTTTACCTGGAAAACAGAAAACCAAGTAACAACCAGCATATTTGCTAAATTCCAGGATAGGATTAAAGAAGGATCTCTTTTTTAGAAACTATACCTTTAGGACTTAAACTTGGCAGAGACTTAGATGAGTAAAGATAAGAAGGGTCTGTCTTATGTCTTCTTGTTGCTATAGATATTTAGTACTTAGTATTCTAGTTGTTAAGTAAGCGGGATTCCTCTTGTACTTGTGATTATTAACTTAGTTCTTATGACTTTGTAGTAGCAGTAGTAGGAGCCTGCCATAGAAGGAGCAGTAGAAGCAATCCTGTCAGCGCTAACCCGGTGTTTTCTGTTGCTATTGGAGATATAATAACTTACACTATAAGACCGCCTAGAACTAGATCTTCAGGACTTGACTGACTTCTTTTACAAAAGAACTTTTGCTTCAACTCCTTACTATCTTGAAAACCTAACAATACCATATCCAAATTATTCTATTCTCCAGAATGCCTTTTATAAAAGCCTCATCCCAAGTATTATATACCTTGAAGAGTCAATCTTTCCTTTGTGCAGGAGCTTACTAAATAATATTTACCCGGAATTGCTAACGAAAATCTAATAAGGAAAAGCATGACATAAAGCAACAAAGCCCTACTTGAATTCCTAAACACTAAAATTAGTATAAGTCTATTGCACAGGATACAAAAAACTCTAGAACTAGATTTACTACTAAAAGAAAAAACCCAATTACCTAATATTGAGAAAAGCTTAACACAGGTAAAATTTATTTTATACCACAAAAAACTATTAATAACAGGGGGGGTCGTTAACTCGAAGTTATATAGTCGCTACACAATTAATAAAACCGATTTTCTATTTTTCCATTTTTTTTAATTTATTGTATAACGTATAACTCGCAAATAAAAACAGATTGCTACTCAGTCATATAGGTATGCATAAGCTTCTACTTAGTGCTAATACGGGGGCGTTCTTTCATACATAAGTAATTTCGTTTTCAACTGTCTCTCCCGAAGCTCCTAGGCTATCTAGTTAAGTCCGGTCCTGCTCGCCTTTCTTACTAAATGAGCCCTTTGCGCATCTCTTCGGTTATAGGATTGATTACCCGAATCCTTCCTAAGCTAGTCTTTCGAAACGCCACACTTGTACATGCACTTATTGGGCGTTTATTAGATATCCTCTAGGAGTTGGGTTCTTATGTTTCCAGCTAGAGATAGAAGCTAATAACGTTTTACAATCCCAGTCCTGACATTTCATAATAAGGGGACTTGAGCAACGAAGAAAGGCATCACCAGTTGTCTACCAACCAGCTATATCCCAAGCTTCCACAATAACACAAAAAAATGTTCATTCATTATATAAGCTATTTATTTATTCGTCGGTTTTTTACACTTTTCGGTCTATTTACGTTAGAAGGGATTTCCTTGTATGTATGCAATTCAAACCCACGGCTTACCGGCTTTTTGTTCTTGTAGTTACTTAGGAAGGGAAGCTAGGAAGGGACAAGTTGTTTTCTAATTAACTGGAGCTAATAAAAGGGTATTAAGAGGGACCTCTATAGTAGTTTACCCTTTGTTAAATACGAGTTCTGAGGTATCAGATAAAGTACAACTCTTTTCTTTCGCAACTGTATACTTATTCTAAGGAGGTATAGAAAGATTCACCCAATTCTTGTCAGTTTTTAAAAATTTCTTATCCAGCAATTCTTTCTATCTTTGTAATCAATTTTTTAAAAAGGGATGGGGACTACTAGAGCCCGCTTTTCGGGACTTGGCTTTAGCGCTATAGACACTTTAGTTACAGAGGAAATCTTTCTATTTGTTCTTATGAAAAAGCACCCCGCGGAGATTTAGGAACTAAAAGATCCCCTTTTTGTACTTTGTGTATTGAGAGAGTAGCTTGCATTAGAGTCCGGTGCGGCCCATTTTAATATTAAGAAAGAAGAACAAACGACCCCTTAAAGGCCATCATTCTATAAGGTAGATCCTATAATATTTTATGGATCGTAAAAAGTATATCATAAGAATCTCATTTTGAACAAATGTATTTACTAAAAGTTTCCTCATACTAACTTTGCCTTCCTTATAAAAATATACACCATTTTCACGCTTTACTTTAACTACTGCGGATATTTTACTAATTGGTACTCTTAAGTCACTGATCTGATAAAATCTCCTTTTTATGAGTAAGGTAAGTCAAGAAGCATAGGATTTCGGGTTTAGGGCCTTCCAATCACGCTAGGGTTTTTCAGTAGTTATAAGTTTTTTATGCTCGAGCATAAAGCGGGTCCCTGTCATTTTATTTTGAGTCAGTAACCTGGGTAATTAAAGAGTACCAACATTTCACAGTAAGATATTCTCCAAAAATAAGACATTTTGGTGTATAAAATTAACGGAAGACTTTCTTGACTAAGTGCCTTGACAAAGCCTTTATTATATGAAACTCTCATGCAGTAGATTTCCGTAATTTCTTTCATACTTTTAGAATGCGTCTATCTTGCGCAATATCTTTTTTTCGATAGGACTATAGACTTATACAGGATTCAAACCAATGTTATTGTTCTAAAGTAACCCATTGCTCTACCGTTGATATTACTGACCTCAGGAGGCTCCCTTCGTCAAACAGGGAATATTCGCATTTGGATCTTGCTGAATTTTTTCTTTCTATTTAAGTAATTTTTGTTTCTCAAAACCATCTGCTTGTAGTATACCTATTTTTGAGTAGATTCTTAGTAAAGAAGATACAAAATCCTGATTACATTTTTATAATTATATTATAAAAGCTATAAAAATAAGGAATACTTACTACTAAGTATTCTATTTAGTGAGTTGGTAAAGCGAGCTGGGAGTCGGTTGTTAATGAAAGCAGTTGAGTTGACTGTTGCTAATCCATATAGTAGGAATTAGATCAAACTGTCAGTCTATAACATGTTAGGAAGAGATAATAAGAGTACAGAATGGATATTTCTTTCATAACCTAATTCCTCTAGTTGAAGTCGATAGTGTTCCGTTGTTTGGAGTTCAAGTCTAGGATCATTCCTCATTAGCAGTCTAAGGAAGAAGGTCCAGTCTCGATAGCAAGTGCAAGATGGTGCTAATGGAGCTGTTGAAGTCCTTTTGCAAGTATAGTGTAGCTCTGTACTCTTTGTAAAGCATAGAACAGGTGTTCTTCGTCTTAGTCTTAGCGATCCCATGTATTCAGGGTTGTTGCTATTGATGGAAAGCTATAGGTACAGTCGATAGAAGAGTTAGGAGTTGAAGGCTAAGAAGGTATCTGTTACAGTCATTCCTTAGCAGGTGTTGTTAAATTAGAGGAGTGAAATTGAAGTCGAATGAAAGGGAAGTCCAAAAGTGGAGTTGCTTGTTAGCCGACTAATAGATTGTAAAGCTGTCTTAGATGCTTTTCTAAGAAGATGAATACTAGCTAGGAAGGTAATTCATTAGGAAAGAGGTTGAGTTGTTTCTTTTAATTGGGTTCTTGGAGTAGGATTAGAGGTAGGATCTCAACTGACATAGCAGGTAAATAGTCTCTTCTTGATTCATAGGAGAGTTTAGTTCCTTATGGATCCTCTTTAATATATAGAATAGTCTCATCAGGAGTTCCTTATTCTTATTTCAAAGGGTTTCCATTACTACCATTAGCTGACAAGAGAAGGTGGATTTGGAGGAAGCCGAATAAGTACACAAGAAACATCATTGGCATGCTGTCACTGTCATTAGAATACAATCCGTTTCTTTAGTTTATGTTATTTATCTACCAGTTATACAGATAGAAAAGAATCCGTCTTTCAGTGTTGGACAGCCTTACCTCATGACAACAAAGCATTAATTCTTGGATTCTGAGTTTGGCCACCTTAATTTAATACACCGGCAAAGAGAAGGAATCCTAGGCTATTATTTAGATAGAGTTGGGTTTTTAGGGATTTAGGGTTCGATAGGATTTATTGTCTTACTTTATTGGCCTGCTAAGCCTTTCCTCCCACTCATTAATTAAACATCCCTACCAACCTATTCGATTCCCTATCTAACAGAGACACTGATTAAACTTAGGTTTGATAGTATTGATTGCGAGTCGAGAAATTCTAAGAACAGAAATCCCAAAGACAACCTGAACTAAGTTTAAGAATGGAACGGATTCTATACAAATCTAGGGATTCGAACCCATGACTGTCAATTCAAATTGATCCGATCTACTTGATTGAAACCAATTGAAACTTCTTTAACTACCCTTTTCCGAACCCTTATATACTTCTACGGGATTATCTACTAGAACTAAGCTCCTATAATGCTACAAATTGACTAACTTCTCTAAGTGACTCTAGATTACTACAAAAACTTTGACTCTTTATATGTATTCTGTTTTCTTCAAGACAAAGCAAAGGTTAATGAATACAATAGCACCATCGACTAGACAGTTAATCTCCTTACAAGAACCAAAACCGGGAATCATTTAGGTAATTGCTGAACTCCGCTTAAGCATTCGACTGCAAAGGACAGAGATCTTGACTTGGCAGGCTTTCAAGTTAATTAGCAAAGACAGAGCTTTCAACACACTCTGATTGGCTCCTTAACCCTGATTAGGTATGGAATCCTTTATACCTTCTATCCTAGAATCTGTTATCTATCCTAAATCCATTAGTTTTCCCGGATATTCTATTATATTTTCGATTAGAAAGATTTAACACTCCCAAGTATCTAAAACCCAATAGCTGAACTAAGACTCGGAATCTACTCTCAAAGGAATCTCCTTACCAAGACTCCAAATTCATAGTTACAATTCTCTGTTATCTGAACCCCTTTACTTTCCTAAATATGCAGTCTTATAAAATTCCTTTCAATTAGTATTATATTATATTGGAAGCTAAACCAGTAACTAATCGATAAAGGTGTACAATATTCCATAACTAACTTAATAACAGCCGGCCATTGACAGATTCTCTCTCTCTCTTGTAGGTAATCCAAAACTAACTAATGACATTGCAGGTACAGAAACAATATAAATATTGCATTTGTTAATTAATGATGACTTAACTAGTAAGAGTACTCTAGATTAGTAATATAGGCAAAACCCTTCCTAATCCTAAAGTAGGGAGTCACATAAAGTTTATAAGGAATTCTTCCTTTTCAGCAGCGGGGATCTATAAAGAATTAGAGATATAATTATTAGCTTGTAAGAGAGGTGTAGCTCCGAAGAAAAGCTTAGGGGTTAAGAAACAAGGTACGGTACGGGATAGGAAGATAGCTATGAGTAAGAGCTGTAAGAGGTTTCCATTTTAGAAGGGTATTCTTAAAGTAAGGGGAGATATATGGGGTATAGATCTTTTTCAGTCTTACAAGTGTTGCGGGATATTCATAAATAAGGGTAGCACTTAAAGCGGGGGCTTTTCGTAGAGGTTTTGCTAGATAGGAATGTTATAAGTAAGTAGTTTTCTCTGTTCTGTATTGCTTACTCAGCTTATCCTTTTAAGAATATATAAAAATGAAGTACAGGAATTGTCAAATGGAGTATTCTATTCCTTTCTAATCAGAACCTGGTATTATACTAGAGTTCTTTCCTTATCCTCCCGCCGAGTTCTATAAACTTAAATATCTATAGGAATAAGGAACTCTTTAGAAAGCGAATAACAGTTAAGGAATGAATCCTAGTAATGCACTCTTTTGCTGTTAGTAGTTTCCCGCATAGGGAATAGAAAACCTTAGTGTCTTGGTCTATAATCACTTGCGAAAACTTCTTTCTATTAGTACTAACTAGAAAGGTATTGTCTTTCTAAGCTGTAGTCTATTAGCAGTTTCTTCCTATTCCTATACATTTATTGATAGTATTGGTTGTAGTTTCACCTTTTCTAAAGGAAGAAGAACACCTAGGCGAGCTCGGGATCACAGGCAACCTCCAGATGAGTAGGCTATAGGATGCCATAAAGGCAAGCATTTATGCTTGTTGGCTGTATAGCTAATTCAGGATAGGTTTTCGAAACAGGCATGTAACCCTCGGATGTATAGCTTACAGGGTGGCCCGAACAGGTGATAGCATTCCAGTAAGCCTTTTTCAAATGAATTGTTGTTATCTTTAGCCCTTTCAGCCCAAGACAAGCTTCCCTTATTCGTTAGTCTGGAAATTCTTGACTTGTAATGTATAAAATGTATGATATATGACAACCTGAATTTCAGTTAAAGTGATAAGAATTCTACTTGGGTTTTGCAAGCTAGTAGGTTTCTTTGCTATCTATTTATTAGTTTGAGAGAGTCCTTGTGGGCTCCGCGCCTTGCAGCTAATATATTCGGTACTCTATAGTCAGTGTCTTATAATGTATAGTATGGGAGTAGAACTCTTACATTGTTTTAGTATTAATGTTATAAATTAGTCTAAGGCAAGCTTTAGCTTGTAATACTTTAGTAATTAAGAAGGGACCTGTATGAAAAAAAAGAGAATAATATAAGGAAAGCTCATTAACGGGTAGCTTTATTTCCTAGTTAAGGGAATAAAGGGAATTAAGCAAAAGCTTTCCAGTGTTATGCTTGTTTTAGTGCCCTTCTGTTCAATTTGCCTTGGTATTTTGTTTGAAATTCCTTTCGATGTCGGTTATGTTATAAAGTATTCATGTTCTATCTGTAATACTCCTAATGAATTCCTCTAAGAATAGGAACCCTGCAACTGATAATCTTCTCTTTGAAAGCAAGCTATCAACTGCAAAGCAATCAAAATCTTTTGTTTACAATAAATCCTTTCTTCAACTGACTAAGCCGGCAAAGAAAGTAATAACTGAATAACAGATTACAGACTTTCCGATTGTACTAACCCTAAAACCCTAAACCACTACTCTCTTTTCTTTGTCGGTGTAGCTCTTGTCTTCGACAGTGACAGCTTTCAAAGGTCAGTAATCTAAATAGACTGCAAAGGAAGGAGAAGTACTTGATACAGAATACAGATTCTAATTCTAATGACCTTGCCGCCAAAGAAATAAATGAAAGAAAGACTAGAAATCCTTTCTATTTTGAAAGTCCTTGTTTGTTAGAGTCTCAAGTGGAAGTCACTTGGTTTACGTTTCGAATTGGATATAAGGAACCTTTTGAAGCTAGGAACTATACCTAATTCCAATTAGTTCTTCTTTGTGTTCTTGGGTTAGGATGGGACCTGATTGAAAGCTAAGAACCGAATAACTTAATACAGAATCTATGTCTTTGCAAGGAGAAATTCCTGTCGATTAGAATTTCTTGTTAGTTTTAGATAGATAATCTTATTCATGGTTGGGATTGAAGCTAAAGAATTGTTCTAATGAGGGTACTGGTTTTGGAAGCAAGGACTTATTAGGTTAGGTTAAAGGAGAGGCTTAAATGTCTTCTTTGTTTTGTTGAAAGCTTTTCTACTATATAAGGAACCTACCAACGCAGTCGATAGATTGTATCTTGTTAGGACTAAATTCTAGTTATTAAGAATTCCTAAACCATCGAATTGAAACAGTTGAAACCTGTAATTGAGGTACCGGTAAATGAAGGACTTATAGATAGAATTCCTTGTTAGATAGAGACATGAACGGATTCCCTTGGCAAAGTTTTCATTGTACTAATCCATTTCAGTTTTGGATTCTGTAAACCTACTCATTCCGGTCAATTAAAATAGATTCTTGCTTTAGGACCCTGCCCAACTAGAAATCCTCTATTCTCTGAATTCCCTAACTGATCTAGGAACTTACAGGATACTTATTAATTCTTCCTAATGTCTTTAATGGAAACCCAGCAGTCTTTGTTAGCTAGTGAAAGGCTAGTTTATCTTGCACCGGTAATCCGAAATTTCTGTATAGCTAATGAGTTTAAGATAGAGAGTAGAGTCCAATCGAACTGGTCCATTTCGTTTCTTGTTGTACCAATTGTGAAATCCTACAAACCTAACTCATAATCCTCTCTTGTAAGCAGTCCTAAGTCCAAGTCAAGTGTACCTAATACTCCCAGCTAAACTGTATCCCTTTGAAACCTAGGATTCATTCTCTTGGCATTGACAGGAATAACAGAATACTGAATACAGGGAATCCTTATTTGTCTTAGTCGATTGGACTTTCCGATATATCTGTTAGGGTTTCTACTGAGGTAGTAGGCAAATGAAGTCTAAATAGAAAAAAATGAATTCCATTTAGTTTAAGAAGGTCAATGCAGTGCTTGGTTCTTAGATTCCTAAATCCTCTCACTGGAAAGCCAACTAAGGAGTTTAAGAATCAGTGAATGCAGTTGGAATGTCCTTTGCACCGGATTATTTATAAGATTGTTTAGGAACTTACTCTCTGAATCATGATCTGTTCTGTATTCTGTTACAGTCGAAGGAAGTCTAATAACATAAACGGATTCTCTTGGGATAGCGAGCCAACTCCATTCAAAAGAAGGTGATAGTGAATGCCAGTGTCAGCCAGTGAGAGCTGTTGCTGCTAAAGGATTCTAAGAATTCCTTAAATGAGTTCCAGTTTAGTAGTTTAAGAAAGTGAAATGAATGTATTCTTGGTCTATTTGGGATAGGATAGCCGGTGTCGCTATATTTCTTTGTTGTAGCTAAAGCAAGTTCCTTATTTCATCTCAGTACCAAGCCAGGGAAAGGCCTATCTAGTCGGTGTTGCTCTGTACTATCTTAGGAACCTAAATCTTAGCTCTATCTTAAAAGAAGGTTATTTCTTTTGCTAATGGATACGAGCCAAAACCCTTCTATATAGCAGGTAAAGTAAAGAATTTAGGATAACAGATTCCTGGTTTTGTAGAGTATATTCCTAAGCTAACTAGAAAGC
>JAYMTE010000050.1:0-28217 GCA_036897545.1 Pelargonium fulgidum
TGAAGGCCTCTCATATTCTCATTAAGCACCAAGGCTCTCGCCGGAAGGCCTCGTGGAAAGATCCGGAAGGCCGCATCATCAAGAGCACCACCAGGGACAGCGCCGTCTCCCAGCTCAAGGCCCTCCGCGACGACATCATCTCCGGCAACGCTAAGTTCGAGGACATCGCCTCTCGCTTCTCCGACTGCAGCTCCGCCAAGCGCGGCGGAGATCTCGGTCAGTTCCTCTTTTTTTGCTACTTTTCTTTAAAATAATTAGCCTGAAAGATCAGCTTGCCTTGAATCGTGGATTTTTCCTGGTTTCGATCATGCGAATGGTTCTTAATTTCTTATCATTAGGTTTTTGGAGTTTTATTGGACTGATAGAGACTGGAAGGCTCCATCTAAATCATGGACCAGTTTACTTACTTTAGGTTCCTTGCCTAGGGTTTCAAAACATTGGAAAACTTTAATTTTGAAAATTTTATCCTCGAATGGAATTAGTCATACTATTTGTATTTGGTTAAACCTGTGGTTGATTTCGGGTATTTTAATTTTTACATTACTGAGCTGATTTGGATTTTCACTAAAGTGAAGTAACCTGGGGAAAAATTAGTGCTTTTAGGTAAATTTTGTTATGGAAGGTATTTGGGGTAAAAGAAACAGGAAGGAACCATAGTTCAAAGGAATTGAAAGAGATTTGAGCCATTTGTTTTGGTAAACCTAAGTTGAGCAGAAGCATGAAAGAAGTGTTAAAGTGAAATTGCTTGGTAAAATGAGGCAAAGACTAAAAATAACATGAAATTTACAATTATTTTAATAATACGTTAAATTTATAAAAAGTAAAAACAAACATGGGCCAAACCTTGGCCTCAAGAGTTAATCAGCTGGCTTCAAGGGTTGACCCTTAAATTGGAGTCACAAGGATGACTATCTGGCCTAAACAGTCCTATGATCGACCTTTTGTCTTCTGTGGATTGATCCCTTAGTTGAAATGAGCTTCAAGGGTCAAGTTCTCCATGCTTAAGGCCAGCCTCTTCAATTCACATAAACAATATTGCTTGAGCTTGCCATATTATATCTCATCTGGAAGGAGTTGCTGAGCTGAACAATTGCTACAGGGATCATAGAAACAAGCTCCTGTAGAAGCTTGGTAGAACTAGCACATAGAAACAAGTTCTTCATGCTAGTGTTCATTCTATATTTCTCTTAAAACTTTCCAAATCCAAATTGAGTAAGATAGTAGTATCTAGTTCTTTATTCCCTACAGGGATAACAAAACAAGCTCCTGTACAAGGTTGTAGAACTACATTGAACTGCAAACAATTTAAGGAATCTAATTTCATGTATTTTAGTTTTGCCGCTTGTATTTTATGGAATCCTCCTTAAGCTTGAATTTACTTCTATTGATGGATACATACATTGAAAGTGGGTAACATGATAGAATTCCATTATATTGAATTCTTATATCATGATTTGGTTCCTCATCGAGCCTTAAAATTGTCTGATAGCTGAATGTAATGTTTAATTTTTAATAGCTTCAGATGAGTTTATTGGTTTGAAGTGAGAAATTCAGTGATAGCTACCTTTTATTAGAATGCAGTGGATTGTGGTAGGAGCACATAAAGAGGTATGCAATCCAGCCTGGTATGCCCCGCAAGGGGTGACTTGGTTCAATATCTTATGTCATGATACCATGGAACAATGATTCATGCATAACTCAAAAAAGAAAAAAATGTAACGAAAATGATAAGTAGAAACCACTATTTCTTCAGTTTAGTAACCGGCTTAGTTATGAATGCTTTTTAGGAGTTGGTATCCTTTTCACGATAATGGAACTCATCCACTTTTCCGAGACTTGGAACACTGTTGTTGTCGCCTATGTCAGGTTACTTTTTTTGTTACTAAATCTAAATGATATACATGTTTCTGATTGGATTGTACCTTATTCTGATTGCTACAATTTTTTGAATTTGTGCATCTTCTGTGATCATCGTATATCTGTTTGTTTGTCCCCTACAATCTTCATCAAGTTTATTTTGTAAATGATGTACTATAGTTTCGTAAGGAAAAAGTTGTACATTGTTTATATGATACGTCATTACCTCATTTGTAGTAATGATTTGTTGGTGCAGGTCCCTTTGGTCGAGGTCAAATGCAGAAACCTTTCGAGGAAGCAACATATGCTCTCAAGGTCGGGGAAATAAGCGACATTGTGGACACCGATAGTGGAGTCCACATTATCATGAGAACTGGTTGATTGCTACTGCTTTTCCACATAACAACAACAGTTCAGATAGCTGAAGAGAGACATAATCAAATTATTTTTGTTCAAGTGGATTTGTTGGTGTGGGCAATATGACTGAACTGGCCATTATAATGTGTTGATTGAGCTTTCGGATTCATGATTGTCTGTTTCATAATCTAAGTACCCTATAATCTTAGTCGTCTCACAAAAATCTACACGATCCACAGATTTATCTTGAATTTCTTTCTGGTGATAACATAACTATCTACTAGTTTACTTGATAATCAATGTATCCACTTTTCTACGTATTCATTAGGCAGATACGAGTATAAATTAAAATTCATGTATATTTATATTGATAAGAAATCGATCTGGTTTTCAACTATTTTCAACCACTGTACCACACATTTGCTACTAGTCCCAATGCCTCATCTTCACATGGTTAAAGGACTCACTCACATCATACATTCTCTATTCTTATTCCACAGTACTCTTAAAGTTATTAAGAGACACTTGTTCAAATGTTAAAAATGTGTCAAATTTCACTTGAAACGTGTTCTCATTAATTTGTACATGAAAATCATCTAAATAAACTCTAAAATTTGATTTTAGTGGGGGTAAGCTTGAGATTGATTATATGTGAATTTTTTTAGCGTATCATTGTGTTGTGTGCATTATATTATGAACACTAAAGCTTTGAACGCCTCCCTCAATTGTTGTTGTTGAGATGCTCCAAATATTAATATTTTTAACGAAAATTATTTTACTAAAAACTCTTTCAATTTGTAAATAACTTAAGAGCATATGCGGTGACTATCTAATTTTAATGTCTCGTAAATAACAGTTTTAATTTTCTTTAGCTCAACTAAGTCTCAGTGTAAAATTTGTTGTTGTTGGTTGTTGTACTTATTAATTTACAATAATAATAATAATAATAATAATAATAAATGAAATTACACAACAATACTCATTCAATTTGTTGTTGTACTCATTTGTGTTGTCTTGTTCCCTATTTCAAGCATATCATCCAAATTACATATATATTCAATTTTAATAAAGAACAATAATTTAACTGTCCATATTAAATTAGTCCATCTTGTTGGTTTGATCAATTTATAATCTTTTCTTGGATTAATTTTTATCCTTGTTAAAGAAAGAAGCAGTTTGACCAAACAACCTATAATGGGCTGAAGTTTCATTTCTCAAGCAAATGTATAATTTGTCCCACTCAGGGCTGAAAATTTAGGAGACCAATTAAAATGTAATTAAATTTATTTAATTACCCAAAAAATGAGCAAACCAGTAAAGTTCTAAGCACTATGGTTCTGTTCATGTCCTCACAATCATAATTTCTCCACCTAATCTTATCCTCTTTGCACTCTGTCCATCCATCATACTGCCACTCCTTTTCTGCAATGTAATTTCATGCTTGAAATTGCAATTGGCTCCTCTTCTGCACCCTCTTGGGCTATTAAAAAAGGCACAAGGTTTTTGCTTCATGGGTGGTCTCATCATTTCTCTTGAATTTAGCTTCTGTTGCATCTCCATTTTTTGAATATTTGGAAACACATTATCAGAATGTTGAAATTGGGCACTTTCTTGATTATCTCCTCCATGCTGCCTGATCAGGTTCTTATAATAGTTGACATCTTTTACTGCTGGTACCACATTTACCTGATTTTGTACTTTTTGTACATTTTCATTTCCCAAGCCTGGTGGTGGTAGCAATGGAGGACCCATGTTGGGTTCTGGTGTCACTAAGTGGTTGACTGGCTTTGGCCCGAAAGAGACCGGACCCGGACCTGTTGCTAGTTGTGGAGGAGGACTAGTAAAAATTGGTTGCATCCCATTTGCTGACTTAACTGGCTGGACTATATCAGGTTTTGAGTTCCCTGCTGGTTTTAAACCAGAAACCATATTGGTTGTTCCTGCCTTGGTAATTGCTCCAAGGTCTTTTCTCAAAGTCTCGATCAATTTGGGGTCGTTGAAGATTTTTATGAGTAGTTGGGTGTCGATCTCGTTGCTTTTCATGGTTGCAGTTAATGCTGCAGAGGTGATCATGTTGGGGCGTGCCATCCCAAGCACAGGTTTTTCCATGGCAGCTGGTTCGGGCATTGGTTTTGAAGCTTCTATAGTTGGAGATGCCAGCAATCCTTGAGGCAAGGCTTGTGGCATGGAACCGGATGATGCTATCTCTGGAGCCTCTTCTTCTTCGATTGGAACGATGGGGATCACGGGAGTGAGACGATCATCGTAAACTTCTTCCATTCCCAAGGAGACAGCCGGGCTACATATAGTGGCAAAGAATGGAGTGAGCTTACTATACTAGAAATTAACAAAGACACAAATAGGTAAAGTTGCTATTCTTACCATGGAGGTATGGCGGAAATGCGAGGATAAAATGCTTCCATCGATCTCATTTCCCTCAGCTTTTGAATCACCACCTCTTCACTTTCTTCCCCAGCTGCAACGTGCCAATTCGGAGTCAAAACAAACTGCTCAAACAACAGAAATTAAATAGTGTTCTTATCAAGTTGATGCCAGAGTTACAAACTAGTGACAACTTGCAAAATGTCCAAGATGATAAAAATAATATCTTAAAATTTGAAATTTGAATAAAAAATTTACACAATAATATATATTTTGTACATACTTTGGGAGGGCATTTCCATTTCATCTGAGGTATATTGTACGGTTCCTCCTTCATGTTCATATGATGATGGTTTTCAAAACCAGGGGGAAGGTCATTAGATTCAGTCATATTTGAATGCAACATCCAAGATGGCTTTGCGTGAAGATGTTCTTGAACTTCAATTCCAACTTTAGAAGGACTCTCGTCGGATAAAAACAGCCTCACCTATTTTAAATCAGGAATTTTACATTGTTAAAGACAGCTCTATAAGGAAATTAAAATGAATATCAAATGCTAACAATATAAAGTTAAATTTAGCTGAGAGACAAAACCACCCACTGTGTACAAAAGATATTAATGCCTAACATTATTATGATCAGACCATACTGTCGGTGCCCAAAACAATGAAAACCCCAAAAGGTTATTTGGTACAATCTCAAATAACCCCAAAAGGCAGCTTAAATGTGGAACTGTTATTGTAAGAAAGTTACTGTCAAAGCCACAATCTTTTGGATCAATACAAAACATCAATCTTTACAACAAGCAATGATGGACATGAAAAGGAAAAAAATAAAATTAACGTAAGTTAACATAGCCACAATCTTTGGGATCAATACAAATCATCAATCTTAACAAAAAGCAATGATACAGATGAAAAGGAAAAAACAAAATCACTAATCACAGATAAATCCCTTCCATCCATGGAAAGAGATGCAATACAAAATGTATCACATACTTGAGATACTAACAAAGCACCATGAATGGAGACTTTGATAACTAAAAATAACCCACCAAGACACTCAAAAAATCTGGGAACTTCCAATAAACTTTATGCTCGGGTACCATGCCAATATGTCCTTGCTGTCATTTGATTGCTCTTCAAACAACAACACGTACACATAAGAAAGAGGCATTCAGAGTCGCAATGAGTAGCAACTAACCCAGATAACAATATCTATAACATCCAATAACGTAACATGCCCGGGATGCACAGAACTCAGTGGATGAGCATAAAACTCAATGCAACAAAAACAATGTATTATGACTTATGATGACTAAACTTAAGAGATATTATGTCCCGTGTACATAGGAAATTTTCCCTTTTATATACTTGAAATCAACATAGAGTTTCACCAAACTAGGCAATGAGAAGATTGTCTAAGCATACTCTCAGCTCAGAAAACTGACATGCAAAGCATCGTATCACACAAATACATTACATTAGAAGACAGCCAAATTGCCACAAACTTTCAAATGTATACCGTCCTTATCATCAGAAAACACATCAACTGGGTAGTTACAGATTGCATCATTAACTATTAAATTAACAGGAAAAGAAAAAAGAGAGAAAAATAAAGGCATGGGGATCATTAATCAAGCATTCAAGTGAATACTCATCAAATACCCTTTTAGCTCTCCTCTCTCTCTCTCTACAAATCCAATTAATCATTTTTTCAAATGCTTCTTATTTGTTTAGTTTCAGGTAAAGAAAATATTTTTACAAGTTTAACTAGTCCACTGTGTTAAGCAAATATGATGTTTGCATTTTGACAGCATTCACAAAACTGTAAATGAAATACAAAGAAAAGAAGCTAAATCCCAGATCAGATTTCTAATTACAATCAGCTTCCATTTGCTACTAATCTCCAAAAAAAAGATGACTGTATACAGTAAACAAGGCAATCCAAAACAACGTACTCATTTTGTCTTTAAATTTGTATTTAATTTAACAGTCATTTCATCTTCAAATTTCAAATCATATATTTCATTTGAATTAGCCTGAGAATACTTGTAATATCTAGTAAGGCTTAGGACAATTTCTATTTCATTTGAATTGATTTGAGATCATTTGCAATTTCTAGTATGGCTTCAAGGACAAGACTGAAATTAATGAATTAAAATGGGAAATATCAAATATTTCAGTAAACTGCTTTTGAAGCAATAATTTCTTCAAAACTTTTGCATACTTGACTCCATTGATGAAAATTTTAGATTCTTAGTTATTGTTGATTGTATAAAAATTTAATGTAAAAAAAATTCCTACTTTTAATCTTACATAGTAAACCATCATTAATCATTGGATCTTGTTCTTGAGATCAAACTTTGTGAGCTCTTAATAACTTGATTCTCAATGATCATGTTAATTATGAGCGAATTCAATTTTAATTATTAATTTATTATATAATACAGATTTCATAAGAACTGAATTAAATTGAAATCCGGATCTCATGATACCAGATTCGAATGATATTTTCAAAAAAAAAATTACTGAATTCTTCGGAGTCGTTAATCTTTGTTAAAAAGAATTAGATTTAATTTCTTCAGTAATTAAAAATAATAATGAATTTATTATAATAATATTTTTGAATCGCGATCTAGATGGATTCAATGATTGAATCTAAAACCATGAACGTAAAAGGAAAACTGGAGCGCGAAGCATCGGCAGCATGAAATCGATGATGAAAACGAGAAATTAATTGATAGATTTGTCGACGAAACTCAGATTGAAGATTAATATATATACCTGACAAAGATTAAAACCTGAGGCCCATGAAACCCTGTTCGATTTGCGCGATCTCTTCATTATCATTCAATCAATCAAATATATGAATGAATTAGATTCACAATCAGAATACGTCTTGTTGTAAATACAGATGATCAGATTAGAAATCGATATGTGAAACAAACCCTAATTTTCTATTCAGATTTCGATTCGACGATGAGGAAGATACAGATAAGAAAAAGATGGCAACAGCGATACGGCTACGCTCGTATATATAGTATAAGAAAGTAGAGAACCCTAAAGCACCACGATTTAGTATTAGCTATTGACGCGTTATCCTAATTTTAAAACTTATTTTATTTTATTTTTATTTACGGTAAAAGCATATTGGGTTGCTTTTTCACGTAACATATTTTCTAATTTATTTTTTGATGAGTTTTATATTCTTTTTCTTTACCTCAGATTGAAAAGAAAAAAAAAATGTAAGTGTAATTAATTAAAATTTGTTATAAAAAATGATATATCTAAGAGATTTTTAATCGTATGTGATTAAGAAAAAATCGTGATTGTGGAAAATTTGAAGATATTTTTCAACGGATATTAATTGAAAATTTATAGTATTTTAATTGAATTTGATAATGTTGGATAACCGATTGTCACACGTGTGTCTTGATAACTACATTAATATTGATTTGCTTTTTAAAATAAGCAAATATGTCTTGCATATAAGAGATTTCAAATCACGTTTGGATGACTTTTACATTCTTTTGAAGTAATTCCTTTTAGAGCATGAGGTTGCCTCTAAAAAGGAGGTTGATGAGATGTTAATTTTTCATGTCTTATGTCAACATTCTCTTTATTTCGTTGTGGAGACTTACGTGATGTGGAAGTACTCTTCGTGTCAAGAGAACGTAATACTAATATTTGTAATTAACTGTTGTGTGGTAATCATGTGATCCTCGGGACCTTAGAAAATGCATTGACTTTCAATCGGGCGAGAGATCTTGGTTGCGACCTGATGAGGTAGAGATATTTGGAGGTGATATTTGGAGTCATGAAATCTTGGATGTGACCCGACGAGACGGAAAAGACAAAGTATTGAGGGTTTACTTATCAGTTTTAAAACTCCTCATGAATGATAGATGTTGTTGTTCTACTTGGTGATCTTGAGACACCTTGTGGAAGCCAAGTGCAATGGATATCGCTCCATCACTTGTGCAATGAGACAATGAGAACTAATTTATCATTCTCAACAAAAAATTGTCATTTACGTTCATATTAGCTAATTTCTACCTATTAAAATCAAGCTTATTATTTTTTTATTATAAAAAAATCAGTTTATCTCTAGATCACCGGTGTTTCGGATGGAGAAGGGACAGATGAACCCAACAAACTCCAACTAAAAGAGAATACGAAGTGGGTATGAAAATTGCGAACAACTTTGTGATTGTGAGTTGAGTAAAGATAACTTGGACCAAATTAAAAAAAATTACAAATCCAAAAATGGGGCACAATTAAAAATCCAGATCAAGAGCTAGAATAAAAAAATCTATGGGTCTGGAACTATCTATCATAAATGAAACTAAAATCTGGCCCAGATCTGAGAATCCGAACGAACCCATGAATCCAAGATGGGCTGGGCTTGTTTTCGTCTGTTCCTGCATTGGAGAATTTGGAAGTGGACGAACGAGCACAAGACTTGACAGACGGCAGTGGAGTTCACAAGGAAGAGTCAAACAAAACGCAACCCCGACTTCACTCTCTCTGTTAACACAAGATGATCTCCGACGGACCCGACGACGAAGAGAAATGGCTCTCAGCCGGGATCGCTGGCCTCCAGCAAAACGCCTTCTTCATGCATCGCGCTCTGGTAAACACCTATCACCTCTTTCGTCTTCTTCCAGAGGAAACAGCGATGATTCCTTCTGCATTTTGTTTGATTTAAGCTGTTTCTTGTTCGTTCTCTTCATTGGAATGGATAGGAGGTTGAATTTGCTTTGAATAACAGTCAATTCGTTCATTTTTGTGTCAGGACTCCAACAATCTGAAAGATGCTCTCAAATATTCTTCTCAGATGCTCTCCGAGCTTCGGACTTCGAAGCTGTCCCCTCACAAGTATTACGAACTCTGTAAGCTCTCTTTGTGCTGATCCGGCCTTGTAATTGATTTTGCTTGTTTTAGAGCTCAATTTTTGTCCGATGCGGTGGTTTTCTGCTTAAATTTCGTTAACTATGCTGCAGACATGCGAGCATTTGATGAACTGAGAAAGCTGGAGATGTTTTTTAAGGAGGAGACTCGGCGTGGTTGCTCCATTATCGATCTGTATGAACTTGTGCAACACGCTGGTAACATCTTGCCTAGATTGTAAGTATAAACTGCCTCAACACCATATTCGTTCTGTTCTATGAGTCAGTTTGGTTATCAATGGGGTGCTGCTGAGCTGTGGCTTTTGATGCATGAGTTGGTCATGTTAGTGATGATAAATTTTAGTTGTAGTAGGTATATACCATAATGCATCTGCTCAATAACTGATTGGGATGTTTCTCAAATAGGTGATTCAGTGTGTTGCTTGGTCATAGTGCTTAATTTTTTTATTTCTGCTAGTGGATATGTCACATAAAGTTAGAAGTTAGAACGTAATCCATCTTTTCTGTGGAGTACAATGAATATCACCTGGGTTGTTTATATTACTGTTTTTTGGTAGTTAAGGTAATTTGTTCGATAGGAGGCTCTTAAACATAATAAAGCATGGTGTAGGATTTCTATCTGTCCCATAGCTGTGGGATGGATTTTAATTAATTTCTTCATTACTTCTGAATGTGTTGATCATCGATTGCAGCTTGAGATGTTAATTATAGTTAATAAGCTCATATATAACATCATTTTTTGTGAATCAGATTTTCTTGTAATTGATGATTTTTTTGTTTATTTTCTATTAGATATCTCCTTTGTACGGTAGGTTCTGTGTACATCAAATCCAAGGAAGCACCTGCTAGGGATGTTCTTAAGGATCTGGTAGAAATGTGCCGTGGCATTCAGAATCCTGTACGTGGGCTTTTCTTAAGGAGTTATCTTTCTCAAGTCAGTAGGGATAAGTTACCTGATATAGGTTCTGAGTATGAAGGGTAAGAAAATTAATGTTATCTTAGGCTTCATTTTGCTTTAAGGTGGATGATTATATCTCGTGGGTTTGAGTGGAAATCTTTTGCCCTGGTGAATGTTGAATAACTGATTTATTGACTGAGCTCAGGCCAATAATGATGGTTTTGAGATATGTTATCTATAAAAATAAAAAAAATAATAAAATCACGCTGTACTTTACTAGCATAATCTGAATTTTGTAAAATTACTTTTATATGTTACATATGGATTCTATCTAACTGGAAATAGTGTTATTTTGTCTACCATAGATCTAAGTTGCTCTAAATTAGTGTTGCATTTCTTCTCTTTTTTTCCTCCTGTGTGTGTGTTTTACTTGTTATGCGATTGGATTTGATCCATGGATGTTGGCTTTCTTCAGGGATTCTGACACGGTCATGGATGCTGTAGAGTTCGTGCTCCAAAATTTTACAGAGATGAACAAACTTTGGGTGCGGATGCAACATCAGGTTGGTTGGAATATCTATCAACTATTACCATCAACTTATAGACATGCATGGTATCATGATACTTGCACGTCATGGAGGTAAAAATGTTATCATGAGAGCATGATTTCTGATCATGCAGGTCTTATAATGCTTGTGAATCATTCATACTCTTAGCTGATCCTGAGTTGAGGCTTGCTATCGGGCTTTCTGGTCTGCAGGGACCTGCCCGAGAAAAGGACAAGCGGGAGAAAGAAAGGAGTGAGCTGCGTGATCTTGTAATCTCAGTTAACCAGTATCTCGTGACTTCACTGCAATAAAAGGATGTATGTGGCCCACACAACTCACCAAACTTACGCTTATCTCCCTTGTTTTTTAATTAGGTTGGGAAGAATCTGCATGTCCTCAGTCAGATAGAAGGTGTTGATCTCGATATGTATAAGGAAACTGTGCTTCCCAGAATCTTAGAGCAGGTTTCATTTGTTCAGTTCTCTTGATGGTTTTGTTTACTTCTCCATTTGATGCTTATACGTGGCTTTCACTTTTTAACTATTGGGAAACAAATTTGAATCCTAAGTCTTTTGTTACAGGTTGTCAATTGTAAAGATGAGCTTGCTCAGTACTATCTGATGGACTGCGTTATCCAAGTTTTTCCAGATGAGTATCACTTGCAGACTCTTGAAATACTCCTTGGTGCTTGTCCCCAACTTCAGGTTGGTGAACAGTTGCATTCCTTTACTCTTGCATCCCTTTCCATATACAATCAACTCCATCATACATCACCAGTGGCATTTCCTTTCTTAACTGTAGTAGTTACACATCCTTTAGTTTGGACTTATTTAATATGAGCTTCATAAACCTTAACAGCTGTGTTGTCATTCCATTGGTTATTCTACGTGTGTCAATGTTTCCAACTCTCTCAATAACTTTTATTGTATAGACGGAGTAAAAAATAAGCATACTGAGTTTGCTTCCCTATGTGTTTGTGTTCTTCAGCCATCTGTTGACATCAAGACAGTGCTATCTCGATTAATGGATAGGCTTTCAAACTATGCTGCTTCAAGTGTAGAAGTATTGCCAGAGTTCTTGCAAGTGGAGGCTTTCTCTAAACTGAACAATGTAATTGGGAAGGTAAATCATTTGTAATTGCTTTATGGAACCATGTTGCTAGAAGTTGTCAAGTATATATCCTTCCCTAGGAGAAATTGTGTTTTTATTTATTTATTTACAATACTTGTATTTGATTGTTTAGCTGCAACAGTCACTTTATATTCTCACTCTCACTGACCCTTTCTAGGACTACTTTAAAACTAGATTGAGGAATGGATGTGATTTCTTATTTCTCTGCCTGTCTGTAGGCGTAACCTTGATATATGGCTATTGGAATAAAAAGGAATACAAGTGTTGAATGGCAATTATTGGCATAGAATAAAACATGTGCTAAAAGTCTAGAACATCTCTTATTTGAGGTCTGCCTCAATTTGGGACATGAAATATGTCCCTTTCGAATGAATTTTGGATAAATTAACTTTTCTATTTCCTTCAATTATCACTCATTCAAGTTTCTGCAATTTATTATCCATTTGAAAATCTAATGCCTTTAGGTTGATGCAGGTGATTGAGGCACAAGCTGACATGCCAATTCTAGGAGCTGTAACTTTATATTCTTCTCTTCTTACATTTACACTCCATGTCCACCCTGATCGTCTTGATTATGCGGATCAAGTTTTGGTATGTCTTTTCATACCGCCTTCACATGTACATTTTACGTCTACGTTTTCCATGTATCAGGGATGATTACTTATCTTTGTTTGGTGCCATGTGTTTGCTTTTTGTACCTTTTCCTCCCTACATATTTAAAAATAATTTTCACAAAGAGATATTGGTTTATTTGAATTTCTTTATTGACCTGTGATAAAGTTTGTCCACATGCTAGGCAAGGATTTAAAGGAGAGTTCTAGACTGTTCTCAGTAAACTTATCACTAGATAAAATAGAAAATTTCAGAAGTATATAGGATAGTAAATCGTATAAAAGAACAAATGCGGTTGTTAGCAAATATTTTGAATGCAACTACTGTGAGGAAACAATCAAGTAAAAGAAAGAGATCTGGACGAAGGTTTATAACTAATTTGACAAATACTCCATTAATTTGTTAAAACAAACACTAGAAGTAGATAACATTTTAAGAGATTTCAGTACTCATAATTAAGGGCACAACATGACTGTTCGTATATCAAATTGTGTTGCAGAACTATATCAAAGTTTTGCAAAGACATTATCAGAAAGATGGTCAGTCTTTTACAGAAAATTAAAGATACCATGTAACTGTGACGGAGTCTTGAATTCTACCCTGTACACACTATGTTTGAGCTTTTCTGGTTTCCAGGACCTTGGTTTTGAGGCAGTAAAGCGTCGGCTTACCTATATATAATGAGTCTGGTCCAGTTAATTTGGACCACATCCGTTGGTAAATTCTCTAGTATTTAACCTAGATTTTTAAAGGTATTTACGAGGTGGGTTAAAGCGAATGAAGATACAATTGTTGGTATTTAACACAATTAATTAGGACACAAATGTTTCATGTAGTGTTGTATACTGGTTATAGGGGCTCCTGTAAAGGCCATACCTTAAAAGCGCCATTCTTTTAAGATAGTTACTGATGTAGTTTGACACATGTCAATATCTGATTTTATTTCAGGGAGCGTGTGTGACAAAACTCTCTGGCAATGGAAAGATTGAAGACAAGAAAGCAACCAAACAGATTGTTGCTCTTTTAAGTGCTCCGCTGGAGAAATATAATAATATTGTCATTGCTCTAAAGCTATCAAACTATCCACGTGTATTGGAATATCTTGATGCTGAAACAAACAAAGTCATGGCAACTGTTATAATTCAAAGCATAATGAAAAACAATACTTGCATTTCTACTGATGACAAGGTATGTTTCAATTACTTTTCCCTTTTCTTTGCAGAAGGTTTTCAATAACATGGCTTCTTGTTTTGTAGGTCGAGACATTGTTTGAGTTAATTAAAGGCCTAATTAAGGATCTGGACGGGACTCTCCATGAAGAGGTGGTTTGGAAATTATTTTCTGTTGCTATTTTATTATTCAACCTATTGTATAGTATATTAGCAACTTTTATAGGTGTTTATTTTTGATAAGTTTTCTGCCAGTTTATTCTTTTATGTTTATCTCTCTCTCTCTCTCTTTCTCTCTCTCTCTCTCTCTCTCCATCACATGGAAATGTTTTAAAGTGCTATATTCTTTTTTAAACTCTTTCTACACAGATTGATGAAGATGATTTCAAGGAGGAGCAGAATGCTGTTTCACGTCTTATTCAAATGCTGCATAATGATGATCCAGAAGAAATGTTCAAGGTATAATTGTTATTTTTATCTCATTTTTTATTTATAAATATTGATCCTGCATTACATCTTCCCATATGCTGAAAATACATTTCAGCTAGACTTTTGAAGGACATCAGTTAAGGTCTTCCACATAAAAGAGAAATCTAAGTCAATAGGAACATCCTTGATCCTTATTCAAATAAATAACATAACCAATTAGCAGCTTTGTACTGATGCACCTAGGAATGAACTTAATCTTAGCTGAAAAAAATTTGAGGGGTATCTTCACAATTCTTCATAGCTGTTAGAGGGCGTTCATTTAGCAAACTTTAATTGAACTCCTAGGAAAATTTGATATTAGTTATATTAAAATTTAAACGAACGTCCCTTAGCTATTTGTTGTCAAGTGTTTCAGCATACTCTTCTCTGAGCTTCGTGCACTGTTCATCAAAAGCTATTTCCTTCGATAATAAAGATTGAAAAATAGAATCTCTAGGAATTAGTTATGAAACTGAGGTTAATTTTGCCATGATTTATATCTGAACTTCGTGGCATGTTTTCCAGTGGCAGAGATTAACTTTCATTTAGAAGAACTGAAATAATCATTGATTCCCTTGTGACATGTTTTCAGAAGTAAACTTTCAATTAGAAGGACCCTGATAAGCAAGGAATTCAACATATGCTTCATTGGTGTTATAAGGTTAAATCTTCTGATTTAACACTGGGGTGGTTGAATATTCTGGATAACATTTTTCTTTTAAGCATCATAGAGACAAAAGCTGAATTTTTTCTGGAATCAAGTTTCCTACAATTTGATCTTTCACTTTTGAACTTCTATAGTTTTTGAGTAATTTTCACCTATTTATTGATTATACCATGAAGTTTCTTGATATTATATCATTTGTTTGTGTATGTGCTTCTTAATTTGATTTTCTTGGTGTTATCCATTGATGGCATCATAAATATGGTTTTTTGTGTCCTTACATTCAAGAGATTTGCACCGTATTTGTACTTCTTTTCAACTAGCTGTTGATCAAATTCTGTGTACATATTTGCAGATCATATGCAGCGTGAGGAAGCATATCCTTACCGGTGGACCGAAGCGGCTACCCTATACTATTCCCCCACTCATATTTTCTTCTCTCAAGGTTTAGTTTTGCTTCCAGCTAATATGACTTCTGGTTGTAGGTTTGTTTTAGTTTTTCATGCTGACCGACCTTTGACATTTTCCTTTATATCTGTATATGTCATGTTTGATGAGCTCAAGATTAGACTAAGTCATCCATGCTTGCAAGACAACCTTATTGTGAAACCTTAATTTCTGTAATGTGCAGCTGGTTAGGCGACTGCAAGGTTCAAGCCAAGATGAAAATCCTTTTGCTGATGAGACAGCAATTTCTCCAAAGAAGATTTTTCAGGTTTTGAATCAGGTAAATTAATATAAGAAACTATTATAATCTTCAGTGGAAGTAATTGTCAATTGAAGGAAGCATACATCTTGACTTGCCGTAATCATATTTGGTGAGGATCTTGTGGAAACCACTGAGGTTGACCTTTTCTGTGATTTTGCTGTAAATTGAAGTTTTTATACCTTTATGAGTTTCATTTTCTTGTTTTATTGAAGAAATGTGTAATTGATAGGCCCATGTAGGATATCAGTATTAATCTTCCTTGCCGGTAATCCAATTGCCTTTCTGTTTCAGACTATTGAGGCTCTGCTGAGTGTTCCAGCACCTGAATTGGCACTACGGTTGTATTTGCAATGTGCTGAGGTATATGGATATTATTAATATTTTATTAATATACAAACATTTGGAGGACTTTAAGCTAAACCAATTTTTTCGCTAACTTCCATCTCTAAAATCAGGCCGCAAATGATTGTGATTTAGAGCCAGTTGCATATGAGTTTTTCACTCAGGCGTATATTCTATATGAAGAGGAAGTTTCAGTGAGTTCATAGCTGCCTTACTTGTGAACTGCTCTTTATTGTCTTCTAGCTCCTTTTATATTTATTCTTTCTTAATTTTATCCTTTTGCTATTTTAGGATTCTAAAGCACAAGTGACTGCTTTGCATTTAATTATTGGGACTCTTCAGAGGATGCATGTCTTTGGTATTGAGAACAGGGATACTTTAACACACAAGGCAACCGGGGTAAATATAGTTCATTTCAATTATACTTAAGAGCTGGATAAGGCTAATTTTCGCTGAAGACCTGATTTAAACTCTTACATGTGCAGTATTCTGCTAAACTCTTAAAGAAGCCTGATCAATGCAGAGCTGTATATGCATGCTCACACCTATTTTGGGTTGACGAACATGACAACATGAAAGATGGAGAGAGGTGAGTTATCTAATGGATTTATAAAGGCTTAAAGATAATGATACATGCTATCGCATTTTACATTATGCAACGTAATACCAACCACTTATTTGATTAACCTTTTGCCTATTCCTGAAATTTAACTTTGTTGAATTGCCTTTTTCCTTGGTGTTTTATCATGAAACTGCATTTTTTGGCATCGACTCAGACTATACCCATTTTGTAGTCTTGTAGCAGTTTGGCGGGTTTGGACCTTTTTAGTGATGATATTTTACCTTTTGAGTTTATTATTGATACCTTGGTGTGAATCAGGGTTCTGATTTGCCTGAAGCGTGCATTAAGAATTGCTAATGCTGCTCAACAAATGTCTAATGTGACACGAGGTAGCACGGGATCTGTAATGCTGTTTGTGGAGATACTGAACAAGTAATGTTTTGTCTCCTTACTTCTCCTTGTTTTTTTGTTTCTTTTATCTCTTAATTATAGATGCTAAATAAAACCTACATCGTACTCTGATCATGCAGATACTTATATTTCTTTGAGAAGGGTAACCCTCACATCACTGTTGCTGCAGTCGAGGGCCTGATTGAATTAATAAATACTGAGATGCAAAGTGAGTCTACCACACCAGACTCGACTGCAGATGCTTTCTTTGCTAGTACGCAGCGGTATATTGAGTTCCAAAAACAGAAAGGTGGTGCTATTGGCGAGAAATACGAGGCCATAAAGGTGTAATTTGGTAGATATATAGCTGGTTCCTAGTCACCCCAGGAGGGATTGATGTTGGATTTTAGCAAGCATTGATGTTTTTTTGTCTATCTTTTTGGGATATGATAGTTAGCTTATTTTAGTTTCGCTGATGACAATTAGGGATGATTCATGGTAACTTAGTAGCTCTTGCTTGCTTTGACCCCAGAAATTCACTTTCACTATACATCACATAATGAATCCTCTTTTCTTTGACTAGTTATTTTATTTTAAAGCAGAAATATTGTCCTGTAATGTTTGCTTTTCAATATTTTCTCCAGTAGTTCCTAATTGCTTTTGCATAAACAGGTACAATTGTTGATAGTATGGTTATATATTACATTTAGATGGTCTTGTAAAGAATAAGATATAGGTTAGATGCTAGGTAGGTGCCTTATGTACTTGAGCAGTTGGTAGGTTGGTGACAGTTACCAGATTGTTTTATATTCTTAAACCTAATTGTTCCTGGGATGATTAGTTAGAACTAATTTATTACAACCAACCAGAAAGGCCTCAAGTGAGGAGAGGCATCTGTTTAGAGGTATTATGATATAATGATGTTGGATGCTATTATTGAAAGCCAAATTTCACACTTGCAATAAAGTTTGTGTCTAGATATTTTCAGGCAACATGGTATTGGTGATTTGTGTGTGTATAGTACAAATATATGCAAATGTAATGAGAGAAAAGGAACCACTAACCAGTGAGGTTTCCAAGGATTTAAATAGATTCAAGACATAGCATTTGGTCATTGCCATTGTCTAGCAACAATGTATATACTCAACTCATTTCGTTTTCCTTTCCTTTGTAATTCTTTTTACCCACAAAAATGGTGTTTTCCTTAAAAATTTCAATTGCCAGATGATACCAACACTACATATTCAAGTTGAAAAACACACTCTACACTCACTATCATTGTCACATCAAATCACCTCTCTCTAAAGCTATACGAGTACTGCGATACGAACCTTAATTTCATAGATGTGAAAGAAACAAGATATATGAACCAGACAGGAACCAGAGTATTACAACAAAGCCACAAACATAGAATAGAACAAAAGCCTTTAAGCAAGATACAAATGTAATGGATATAAAACTGCGTTCATGCCAGGCAAATATGCTTTTTCCTAAATGGGATGATGGTTCCAGTCTATTAATACGTTAAACATACCAAAACCGGTAGTAAAGATAAGGATGTAAAAGTGATTCTACAATTAGGGATCACAGCAATAATGCAGCAACATAACAAACATTAAACCACCTATATGCTGCTTTACGGTCACCAAGTCTTGTCAGTTGAGACGAGAGCCTGCAGCTTCTTCAAGAACTAGAGCAGAAAAAAACAAGGGGGAAGGAAATGCAGCTAGGACAGAAGGCCGTTATCTGTTTACACCTACGTTTGATCACAATATGGAGCAGGCCCTTTGAGCTTTGCTCTTCTTTTTCGGCTTCTTTGGTGGTTGAAGCACAACCTTTATGGCTTGATCAAACACTTCCTTCACATTCTGCAGTAATAAATAACCCCAACAATCCATTCAGTGGAAAAACCTATGGCTTCATACAACAGAAACAACAAAAACTATAGTTATTGTGTCAAATACCTGCTGTGTTTTTGAACTGCACTCAATGTAAGCAGGAGCGCCAATCAATTTCCTCAGCTCCTCTCCCTTCATACAAATAATATATTTATTACCACAAGGAAGAGATTTCAAATGAAAATGAAGAAGAGTTGAACCATCCATCTTTAAGAAAATTTGAAGCAATAGTCCTTACCTGAGCTGCAGTAATAGGCACAGCGCCTGGATGGTCTACAAAGAACTGCTTATCATCACGGAGATCTATTCCATCAAGAATAGGATTAAAGAATAGTGAGGAATTTTTCTATATTTTAAATATTTGTTTGGCATACTTCAACTACAACATCCATACAACAATACAAAGAACTAAAAGATCCAAAACAGAAATTGTGTTCGTCTATGAAAAAGAGAACAAGTGGTGCTGACTGCAAACAGGAAAGTCTGAAGCATACAGAGTTACAGTTTTGAAACTTCACAATCATTAAGTATAAAATTGTAGTAAACAAAGAAAACTTAGGTAACGAAATCAATATACTTGACCAAAATGACTAAGCAGTGTCATAACTGATGTCATCTGCATCATAGTTTCTAAATCTATTGACACAATAACAATGTTATCAATAAATGCAGCCATAACAAAAATTAGGAAAAGGCTCAAGAACATTCATGTCAAACCAACCACTAGATATGTGATAACTTAATGTCAAATATGAAGTTTGCAAAAGCTATGCACTTTCCTCTCGTAGTAATCAATAGTGTGATAAGGATTTAAAACAAAAGGTGAAAAGAGATGAACTAATTGAAATGAAACAATTGACACCTACACTAATATTTATAATAACACCAACTTGCGCCTTGCGGCCAGAGTCCAGTTTCATCATGTACAAGTTTTATTGACAAATATAAAAACCAAACCCTACTTTTCTTAAGAAAAGGAAAATTACAGTATATAAGGTGCCATTCAAAAGCAACTGAAAAGGTTTGTTATGGTGCCACAAGCCTTTATCATGACATATAGCAGTCATGAACATGGCCGAAATGAAATGTCTATCAAGAAAATTTTCATATACTTGAATAGACATTCCTACCTAACTGAATGTTTAGTTGATTCAGCTAAATCAGAATTTTGTTCAATGCATAATTATCCACCCTCTACTATCAAAGGAAATGCATCGGGTATGTCAACAAAAAAATAGACAGCCAAATCCAAATCAATCAAGACATGAACACATGACATCAATACAAGGAAGTTTCTAATTTAATCCTAATTTTCTCTTTCCTTTAACATGGAATGCTGATTATTATCAAGAGAAGGAACTAAATATCTTCATAGTACTGAAAATCCTATCTCTGAGATGGTAGAAAACTGGGTAGACCAAGTAAATGGGATAGAGTAACTATGCTAAACAAACCCTGAATAGGTAAGTATTGTTTTTTTTGTTTTTTTTTATTTTTCTTCTTGGTCACTAATTGCCGAATGCTACATCTCAACCGAATATGAAAATGTAACTGAGGTAAACATGATTGACAAGAACATACTAAACAACCAAGGATTAGTGTACTAACTTAAATAAGCTCTAATAATGTAGCTTAAGCTGATATGATTCAAACTTTTATACCACTACAGACTGCAACCGTGACAGAATCAAAGCAATAGTAAATTCTAAGTCAGAATAAAGCTCAACATGAGACCATTTGTACTGAAATTTGGGCTATTTCAGCACATATATATAAGAAATTACTTATAATAAAAAGGCCAGCGAATGAATATTGAACAGCAGCTACTAATTCAGCTACAGCAGGAACCAAGTAGACATGATCTTACCGAGCTTTGTTCCAACGAGAACTATAGGGACACCAGGTGCATAATGCTTCAGCTCTGGAATCCACTGATAATGAAGCCAAAGAAATTAAAATTGAGAAACATATTAGTCCATGAATGTGTGCATAATCTGAAAAAGTTTCCCTTTATTTCTTTACTTTAATCAAAAGAGAAAATGCTAGCACCATGTACAAGTCCACAATCAATATACCTTCTTTGAAACATTTTCATAGCTGGCCTTGCTAATGAGAGAAAAGGCCAATATGAAAACATCTGCCCCACGATAACTCAAAGGTCTTAATCTGTTATAATCCTCCTGCCCTGTTCCACAGAATAGCAAATTCAGACAAGGCTAGAAAATCTAATATATTTCAAAAAACAAACTGGGCGAAAAGAATAAGAATCATGGCTATGCAAACATACCGGCAGTATCCCACAACCCCAGGTTAACGGTTGCCCCATTGACGACAACATTTGCACTGAAGTTGTCAAAAACAGTTGGCACATAGTCCTGTTTCACATTGCAATGTAAGAAAAGAATGAATATGTGATAAAGAACATTCTATTCCAAGGCATTCAGCAAGCGTTTCCAGATGATTTTACAACTAGTAAGAGATCACAAAAATGGCCAGTGTTTGAGAAACCATTATACATAGAAAAAAAAAACTAATAGAAATAGCCACAATAAAACTTATGTTTTCCTTCAATCTACCATGCATTTCAGAAGTCAAGAAAGCATAATTAGAAACAAAAGAAATGCATACAATTCAAATCTAAATGCAAACCAATCCTGGAAATAACACTATGATCACATATTTTAAGCAATCCACCAACTTTTTTATACCCTTTAACCAAATAAAAACAACAATAAACATCAGACATTGTCCAAACTTTTTTTTTCCTTTTTCGAAATTGGAGCTGGAAGGAACCTCTATCCTTCAATTTGAAAATATATATTTAAAAAAAATAAAGCTCTAGAAAGTATAATGCTTCACAAAGCACCCAATTCAATCAAAATCCACTTTCACAAATTCCCCCAAAACTAGTGAATTTTACAATTTTCACAAACCCACCGCCCCAAGAAATCGCAAGAATTGAAAGGCAATGTTGTTGAGCAATCTGAGGCATCTTCTTGAAAATTTTCCAAAAAGCAAAGAAAACCCAAACAAAGCGATAGAAACTGACCGTCGGGAAGGTGTTGCTGGTATAGGAAATCAGCAAACAGGTCTTGCCCACAGCTCCGTCACCAACAGTGACGCACTTTATGAACCTCGAAGCGCTCATTTCTCAGACCCAGATAAAAGAAAAAGAAAAAGTAGAGAGCTTCAGATCTTCACCTGAGGACCTGATCACTCACTCACACTCAAAACACCAACTAGATTACTCGGACCCTCCTCTCCTCCTCCTTCAATCCAGCATCTGTACAGACCAAGAAAACGCAAAACAATTCAACCCAGCCCCAACCCAAATCATTAAAAGAAACCCTAACAGAGAAAAAAGAAAAAAAGGCAAGGAAAATTCCTGTTTTGATTTTCCAAGGAAACAAACAGCAATGTGAAGAGAAGAGGAAGCGATGAGAGAAAAAAAAGAGTGGAACTTGAATTAGGTCGAAGATGGAGAGATGAAGAAGAGGATCGAGATTGAGGGACGGACGGACGGACGGACCTGACCGGGAAATAATGCCGTTGAAGCGTTCGTCACTGCTTTTTCTCCACCCAAAACCGTTATTTGAGCGATGGAAAGCTGTGATCTATCTTCTGCATTTACGATAATGCCCCTGCCCCTATCATATCATTTTCACCTCTTTTCTCCATTTTCTCACGACACACGCACACCTCTCTTTGTAACTCTCTATCTCCATGTCAGCAACTCTAATATAACTACTTTTTCTAAATAAAAAAATACTCCGTAATTTAAATTCATACTCAATCTTTAAAAAAGAAAGTGATCCATTTAAAAACAAATAAAATGAATAATAATGATCGTGTCACTTTGGAACTATGTATTCTCACATAATTATTTTATTTTTAAGAGAAAATAAACATGTGTTACTAATTATCAATAATGAGTTTTTTCTGTTCATTGAGATTAAAAAAACGCATAGTCAGATAAGAATATTGATTTTAAGTTTAAGTTTGATTTTTAGAAATTTTGTCTCTTATGTTTTGAGTTTACAAAAATTGAAACGCATTGTTAATCAAAGCTAGTGCATGTGCACTAAAAGCTTCAAAAATAGTGAGAATTGGTATAATTTATAAAGGCTGTAAGTGTCTTTTAGAGAGAGAGAATGTGAAAAGATAATTTGTATAGATCTGGAGCGTATATATAAGTTTAAGATCCCTTATTATAATCATGAAGGGCGTGTATTCATACTTAAAGAGTATCAGAAATATGTGTGTGATTGATTGTTGATGATGTCATAGTAGGTATGTGACGATTACATGTAGATGTTATGGTATGTGAGTATGTCATCTATTTTAAATTTTCTGACATAAATTTTAATGAAAATTCGAGAGATTACCTTTAAGGTGTACTTCATCACGAAACTTTGTCGCATGATAAGACACTCTTATCAACAAAACATAGTGTAAGCAATACCAACATAACGTGACCTTTTTGGGCCAGGTCAAAGAGAGTTTATCTAAAAGACGTTATGTTCCATCACATTTTGCTCAATTCTTGAAAACTCTCTTATTTTTCCCTCTCCCTGTAACACCTTCTCTGTACTGTGATGATCATGTCTGCACCAATAAGAATGCTGAGTTTCAAACTACTTTCTCAATATTACTGCTGATTTCTGCAACTGTTGATGGCAAGAAAAATCACAAGGCTGTTGTTTACAATGCTCAATCTTTGCTTATCAGTGGAAGGAGAGAGCTTCTCTTCTCCAGCTCAACCTCTATATGATATAATCGCATTCATTTGATGAACATTATTGATCCTGACTCGCGAAACTGATATGCTAATGCTACTGTATTATCACATGAGAAAATTTAGCAACACGATCATAGAGAAGATGAAGGATGAGAAGCTATATGCTTCGCAAGGCAGTCCAATAATCTTATCTCAGGTTTTTTTGTATGTTTCTTTTAGAACATACATGAAAACCTAAGCATCTGAGTTTTGGTGAGAAACTGTTCTCCCTTGGTTTATATAACAGTATTAAATTTGCGTTCAGAAAATCTGGGACTCGATACATTCAGTGAAAAGATTCAATGACTAAACAAAAAGGCGAGATAGATTTATTGAGCATGTTAATCTGATCAATTACAACTAAACAATTGCTTAAACCAATACAACAGCGAGAAGAAAGATATTATTCTATAGTACATTACACTTAGAGCAAGAACAAAAATTGCACACCTCTCAGATACAATAAGCCAGATGTGGGATCAGGACTTTGTAAACGCACGGAGTGTTTCGTCCAAAGCCTTTCTAGCATAATCGCCTGTAAAAACACAATTGCCGAGAGGGCCTTTCAGAAGGATGAGCCTTAGAAGCCCATCAGCTACCTTCTTATCAACCTGCGTACACAATAGAACGTGGTAGCATCAAGACAATTGTAATTATAAGCCGAAAAACATTGAGAAAAATGCTAATATAAACACAACGAATATTGAACGATAACGCCTAGCAAAGGTCGCTCACCGCCATGACAGACTTGAACATCTCCACAGTCATCGTATCAGGAGGAGAAATGGGTAAATTAGCCTGACGTAGAATTGCGTCGAGTCGCTTTACAATTGAATCATCAATCCAACCAAGGCGGAATGACATGTTAACAGCCATGACCTGTACATTTAGAACAGAAACACTTAAAAAACCAAAACATGTAAAACGAGGAATTCGAGGCAAGAGAGTATTAATAATATATTTAAAAAAAAACAGGGGATTCAATACCATGCCCACTGCAACAGCTTCTCCATGGAGCCATTCTCCATAGCCAAGCCCGGTTTCTATTGCCTAAAAGTGAGATGCCACAGATAAGGAGTGAGCCATTAGAACATTTATACACAAATGTAGAATTCAAACAAGAGCTGAAGAATTCTACAAGGATGTACATTAATTCATAAATGAAACCAGCATCTTGTTTAACAAATATTTTTGCATTCAAGATAGATTGGATGTGTTTACAAAGTAAGAAAAGCTAGATTTGACATCTTAGCATAAAACATGTGCACGTGCAACTTGTGTGAGTAAGCAAGACTCTTTCCATGTCCACAACCCTGGCTAGTCACTATAACATGAAGCAGAACACATTTACTGCATAACTTACGTGGCCAAAAGTATGACCCAAATTCAGTGTTGCTCGCACTCCACCCTCTTTCTCATCTAATGAAACAACCTCGGCCTTGTTTTCACATGAGCGCTTTATAGCATATGTCAGTGCAATTGGGTCCCTGCAATTAACCATAATGGTTAGAGATACTCATTGATGCAGTAACCGCTAGAACAGAGATACTCATTGATGCATCACCAAGAACTTAGTATAGGAACCTAGTTTAATGAAATGGAAATGTGCCAGAAAGTGTTACAAAGCTCCATTTTCATATTCATGTTTAAGAAGTTACATGCTAGTTTACTGAAAAAGGAAATCATGTAAAGTTCGTTGATGGGTATTTTATACCTTGCCATCAATGCTGGCATATTCTTCTCTTGCCACTCGAAAAATTCAGACTCCCTAATGAGCCCATATTTTATAACCTCAGCAAAACCCGATGCCAATTCTCTGTTCGGCAATGTGTTTAGTGTGTCAGTGTCTATAAGCACACACTGAGGCTGGTAGAAAGCACCAATCAAGTTCTTCCCCAGACGGTGATTTATGCCGGTTTTCCCCCCAACAGAGGAATCCACCTGGCAGGAAAAGGAAACCATAAGGGCAAAAAAGAAAAGAAGAAAAAAGGCATGAGAGGCACTAAACAACACTGCATGGTTAAAAGAAGAAACTAACATAATTTGAGTAGCCAACAAACCTGTGACATAACAGTTGTAGGAATCTGAATGAAATTAACACCACGGAGGAAAGAGGCGGCAGCATATCCACACATGTCACCAATGACTCCACCTCCAAGGGCAACAAATGTACATCGCCTATCCAAACGTGACTCAATAGCCTTGTCAAAAACCTTCATTAGAGTGTCCTATAAAAAGAAAAGTACCTACAATCATCACCGAGCAAAAGACAATCATAAAAACAAGATAAACTTTGAACATTGGACATACTAACCATATCCTTGTACTTCTCACCATCTGGTAAGATCACGGTCTCCACCGAAACATTAGGGTTTCCCTTAGTCAAAGAATCAATAACCTTGTCCAAGTATAGAGGTGCAACAGTGTTGTTGGTGACCACAAGAACTCTCTTTCCATGAACATGCCTACAAACAATGAGCCCAATGAAAAATCCCAAATGTACTGTGCAAAGCAAAACCATGAAAACTTTTCCCTGAGAGGAACTCAACCCTGTTTGCTTGCTGAGAAAAATACTAAGTTCACTCATTAAGCTTTAAGCTTTGTCCATTGTCCAATATGAAAATTCAAATGAAATGCTCCTATGTGAGAAACTAATATTTTGTTCCCTTAGGTCCAGCAAAAATAAATTTATCCCAACCCATTTTCAGTTTTCGTATTTTCTCAGCAGCCAAACATTGCCCCAACCTTGCTCTTACAAGTCCCTCGAAAATGAGTAAAATAATCATCTTCTGGAAATATAATCTGCGTACCTCTGAAGTAGTTCGGGCTGATTAAGAAGTCCGGATCCGATATAGATAGGATAGCTCCGAGTACCCAAATCGACATCGACAACAGTGGGAGCCCTAGAGTCCGCATTGCCGCGAGCCTGATCCATGAGGGTCGAGCTGGCGCGCACTCCGGATCTCGCTCTAATGGCCATCGGAGCGGGAACTGCGCGGCGTCGGAGCTGAATCGAGCTCGAGGAAGAGACGAAGGAGGAGCGTAGAGAGACGGAGATTGGGTTCTGAAACCGGACAGAGAGATCGGAAGAGGAGTTTGATGGATTGGAGGAGATCGAAAGAGTGATAGAATTTGCAGTAGAAGCCATGGAATTGGGGTTGGCGAGGAGAGAGGATCAGAAAGAGAAGGTGCGATTGAGTGTTTCGGCGTTTGAAATTAACATTGAAGAAGAAGAACAAGTAGCAGCAGCTACGATTCTGGGTTTGGTTAGGTGGAGGAGAAGAAGGATCAGTGAGGTTATCAGGAAAATTAGATCCCGAATCCAATTGAAAATTAGGTAGCTTTCTCGCGCTATTTTGAGATACAGTTGATCCTAACAATTTTGTTGCAAAATTTAGCTAACTTAATCGTCCCGTGTTATTTTCGGACGGCGGGCGGGTGAGCTTACTAGGAATTTGTAAGGCTCGGGTGGCTGAGATGATCACCATTTGAGAGGCGCTGAATTGAACTGAGGATCGTGATTGGGGCTTGTTGATAGTTGAGTTAGATGCGGAGAAGTCGGCTCATATCTTGCATGCTAAAGGGGTGGGTGATTCTAGTGCATTGAGTTTGATTGTTAATGGCGTTTCGTCCGTTAGTTCTTATTTTAGTAGCATTTTGGTTAGTTTCGTTCGTGGGTCTGCTATACAAGTGACTCCTGTTTTGATTAACTCGTTTGCTTTTTGTGTCTAACATTAAAAGTTTATTAGGTCTTTAACCTCCTGTAGATATATCTAACTTATTATTTTGGTGGATTGATTTAAAAAACTCATATTTTTCGTTCAAAAAAAATTCTCACGCAGTTTCAATATGAAACTATTCTAATTTGACAATATTGTTATGTATTGTGTCCATTTGAAACAAAATAGCACTATAGATTAACCAAATTATACTAATTAGAAACAGAATAAAATTGTCTTTTTGTTTTGAATTATTTCAAGTTTCCAAGGAAATTGCCAAATACAACATTGAGGAATAGAAGAACATCAGATTGGAGAATGGAAATCAAGCATTTCTAATTACCGAAACAACCACACTAACATGCCCCACTTCTTTAGTATCTGCAGCCATAATTCTACTAAATTTTTGAAACAAACTGTCCAATATGTCACCTCCGAAGTGACTCCTGAACATGGATTCATTGACAGCCCTGATGGCCTTTCCCATCAGTTGAGCTGTTTTTGCTCTGTCGTAGCTCTTGCCGCCGTTGACACCGTCCCATGGCAATTGAATAGTCTCCAAGCGGTCAACAATGAACGATCCTTCTTTCTCTATTTCACCTCTTACGTCTTCCGTGAAAGGTTCATAGAACGGTGTGTTGTAGCTATCCAACTTGCCCTCCTCGATAAGACCCTGCACACGCAACATTTTAGTAGAGATAGTTGAAAAATAATCCATCCGTTTCAAAATGAGTGTTCTATTTTCATTTTTTTTTTGCAAAAATTAAGGATTACAAGAAAATTGAGTATGTTTTCAATATTACCCTCACTTTTTCACCTACA
>JAYMTE010000051.1:0-28111 GCA_036897545.1 Pelargonium fulgidum
GTAGCTTAAGGACCGGACCGGTCCCCCCACCGGTCACCGGTTCGACCGGTCGGACCGGCCGGGTCGGACCGGTTTTTAAAACATTAATAAAACTAAATTGATATTTTTTTAAACAACATAATACTCACTCCAATTTTAAATTATTGCCCAATTTTCTTAGTAATTAAGATGTACTGTAATTAATTTGCAGTGATATTGATATGTTATAATGCATTTTAGAATTTTAGGTTGTATATGTACGCAAGTTAAAATGTTTCACACTTACGATATGATTAGAATTAAAAAGAAAAGAGTGTGTTTCAAAATAAATGATATTTGTAATGTCAATGTAAAAAAAAAAAAAACAATAACTAGATCAAGTGAATTGAAGATTGGAACAAATACGAATAACAACGGATAAAAATGCATATTTTACACTAAAATTCAAAATTCGATCAAATTCTATAAATTCCGAATTGTCACCTTCATGACACATCTGTGAAGCGGTGGAGACGAACAACTAAGTGCACTCCCATAGGTCCCTTGCCACACACATAAATTGTGACTCAAATTTACAAATACTTAAAACTTGATTTGGTTTATGACGGACTTGAATAACATAAATTAAACCCCGTTCTATTATCAAGTTGGGCTACATTGAAAAAAATTGACACATTTTACATCCACAACTCATACTTTAATTCGAAATCCGGCATCCTTTGGAGACCATAACAGGTTTGGTTTGGACTTCCAAATCTAAACTAAAAAATCCCATATTCCATCATAGTTCGAAACCCGAATTGAAAGCTATAAGATGCTATTATAGAAAGTACTCAATCGTCCCAAACTTAGTATTATTGTTTGAAACATGAAAAAAAAATAAATAAATAAATAAATCAGTTAGTGTGATATATTTATTTTTGTATTCTCAGATCATGGGTTAAAACATACTAACAAACTTGTCACTTCAAAAATATTATTAACAAATTCGGAAATGTCTTAAGTTCGAGTCTCTTTGCCTACGACATGAGGTGGAATTTATGAATTTATGGAGAGAACTAACAACAAACTCGAGTGATGTCCCCACTAGAGAGTGAGAAACACTAATCTTTGTAAGTCTGTTGATCCATCGCCTAAAAAAATACTATTGACAAATCAGATATAGACATGCACACCCATTTTAGGACGAACAAAAGATTAGACTAAAATAAAAATAATTTTATTATGAAAAAAAGTCCATGATAGGAATTAAGTAGAATATTATCCATATAATTGCACTCAATCATAGTTAGTAGACGCAACCAAACATTTATATCCAAAAAGATTACCGAATTGAGAGACAGTTCCAGAGACAAAATAGACCCAACCCTTAACCTCTACAGCTCCAAGCATAAATTTTCATTTTTTTTCATTATTCCCTAAATCTTTGATTCATTTTAGGGTTTCAATTCATCATCACCGTCACAGTCCAAATTCGTTTGATTTTCACTCGCATATCGATCCGTAGACTGTGTATTTGCAGCGAAGCACACAGCAAGGAGCTGTTGGAGCAATCCTGGGGAGTGACAGCTCGCGATTGAGGCAGTGCTTGTTGTGTTGGTGTTGCGCAGACTGGCTTTTGTGTCGGTGGGGGAGCTCCTCCATGGATTCTATGGACATCGATGCTCCTCCGGATTCCAATTCGCCTCTCAAGCCTCGCGATCGAATCGTTCGTGTACGGTTCTCGTCTTTGTTCTTTTGATTTTGTTACGTTTTGGTTTGTGAATCAGTGAATTGGGGTTATTTTAACTGTTAAAAATGTGAGCTTGGCAATTGGGATTTGTGGATTGTGGTGAAATTGAGTGGGCAAAGTCGAGCATTTTGTTGGATTGCTTCAATTGTCAATTTAGTTTGTTTTGGTTTTGTTAATTTAGTTTAATTCGGTGTCTGTGTTTGTAATTCGCCTTTGTATTTTTGTTTTGATACCAGAGACTTGCTCTACATGGAGTTCCCGGGGATCTGCTCGAGAGGCATCAAGCTGGTTTGGTTGATTTTGTCAAGGGTAATGAGTTATTGATACCTGAGCTGGTGTCTGCAATATTACCTACTGATGAAGAGGTGGCGGAGGCTCTCCAGCAAGCTAAGGCGGCTGGGTCTAAGAAGACCTCGGTGGGGATGAAAGGTCGGTTTCGAGAAAGCATGGTTTGGTTGCAGTGGTTGATGTTTGAGGGTGATCCAGTTGCAGCTCTTAAGTTCCTTTCTGAAATGAGTGTTGGTCAGCGTGGTGTTTGTGCAGCTGTGTGGGGAAACAATGACATTGCATACCGTTGTCGGACGTGCGAGCATGACCCGACATGTGCGATATGTGTACCTTGTTTCCAGAATGGGAACCATGAGGGCCACGATTATTCTGTCATATATACCGGCGGTGGTTGTTGTGACTGTGGGGATGTGACAGCATGGAAACGGGAGGGCTTCTGTTCGAAGCATAAAGGTGCTGAGCAGATACAGCCCCTTCCAGAAGAGCTTGCACGTTCTGTTGGGCCTGTCCTTGATGCACTTTTTATTTGCTGGAAGAACAAGCTATTGTCCGCTGAAGCTATTTGTCAGGGAACTCTTAGAACTGGTGATCGAGCTATACAGTTCAAGAAGGTTGCAAATGAGCTAACATTCGTGGCTGTTGAGATGCTTTCAGAATTTTGCAAGTACAGTGAGAGTTTGCTCAGTTTTGTTTCTAGGAGGTTGTCATCTTCAGTAGGTCTACTGGAGATTCTGGTGAAAGCAGAGAGATTCTTGAGTGAAGCTGTTGTGAAAAAGCTCCATGAGTTGCTCCTGAAATTGCTGGGAGAACCTGTTTTTAAGTACGAGTTTGCGAAAGTATTTTTAGATTATTACCCAGTTGTTGTGAATGAAGTCATCAAAGAGAATAATGACCGTGCTTTCATTAAGTATCAGCTACTACCTACATTTTCTGTCCAAATCTTCACGGTGCCAACTCTTACTCCACGTTTGGTGAAGGAAATAAATCTGCTGACTACGCTCTTGGGATGTTTGAGAGACATTTTTGTTTCTTGTGCAGGTGAAGATGGCCGTTTACAGGTACATGTCAAATTCCTCTCATTCTACAAGTAACTATATGCGCATGTTTATAAACTCATGCATCACATGGTGCAATCCTTAGAACTGCACTGCAGTTTCTAGTTTTCTATAGTGACTTATGTCTGAAACAAAAATATGGTCTGTGGTAATGTATATAGGCATTAGAGCTCATGCTATTCCTTTATAGAGACTTGATAATAAAATACATGTAATTCTATCCCTTTTATTTTTATATTTAAATTTATCGAAAACATAACTTACCTATATACATGCTCAAATACTCCACTATGATGAGCTATTTATCATCTTGATGCTTGAAGATAGATTCTAATTCATCATCCCTGTTTAAGAAAGACAAGTCTATTGTCTTTTTTATTTGTTGTAATCTTCTTACACGACTGTTTTTAATCTTCTACATTGTCCGTTCACTACTGCTGTAATAAAATTGTGTAATTGTTGCACTGGGTAATTGTTGGTATCATGCATTGTATCACTTTTAACTATCTTACTTCTTAGATCATTTGATTGCTTATAAGATCATGTGTATGCCTTCTCTTGCTAAGTAAGATTTGGTGTCTTTTTGTCCTCTTCTTGAAGTAATGAATTATATTATATACATGCATCTTTTCATATAGACCATCAATTTTGCCTAGGCTTGCTGCATTAGTAATAAAACGATCTTATAATTATACTGCTTTAGTATACTATGCATCTTAAATGATTGCAACAGTGCTATTTTGGCATAAACCTTAGTGATCAAGTCGATAAAACATATTATTTTTGTAAAAAAGCATAAAGCGGGTTCTTTTGTACAACTACCACTTCTAGTTCAAGCTATGTATATCTTAACTAAGCCCAATTTTACTTTTAGTTCCACAGTTGATTGCAAATGGTCCAGGGTAACAACTTTTAACCTATTCAGACTCTGGTAGTTCAGTGTCTTCTTAAATTATGAAGGATGCAGACCTGAATTTACTTCTTTTTTTCTTGTTGTTTTTAGGTCATTTGTTTATCTTCATGATTAATTTTTTAATACTCCTTTTATGTAAGTACATGTGCTATTGTGAAAGCCAGACTCAGTCAGCCTCTGAGATTAAAAGTGACGACCATCTTAGTGGAGAAACACCTCACCTAAATGTGAATCTCTGGTTTGAAGGTCACCATTTTTTTTTAATAATGTTTTTTGTTGAGTAGGAGATGGTTTTGCTATGATTATATCTATATCTGATTTATATCTCAATTTTCAGTCTTTCTATTCTATAATATGTTTTGCAGTGGCTTTTGTTCTTCCTCTTAACTTCTGCATTTCGGCAAAGTAGTTCATAATATATATATTTTTTTTCAGGTTAGTAAGTGGGGAAATCTGTATGAACTCACTATACGCGTTGTTGAAGATGTTCGATTTGTTATGAGCCATGCTGAAGTTCCCAAATATGTTACTCAGGATCAAAGAGATATCTTGAAATCTTGGATTAAACTTGTAGGTTTTGTTCAAGGAATCAACCCTCTAAAGAGAGAAACAGGCATACATATAGAAGAAGAAAATGATAACATGCACATTCCTTTTGGTTTATGTCATTGTATTGCCAGCATTCACGTTCTTTTGGTAACTGGAGCATTTTCTGTTGCACTTGAAGAGAAAGTTGACGAGACTCTTTTGAATACACATAAACAAGATATGGATATGGATGACACTGATGACCTGAGACATGCAAAAGTTGGTCGGATATCAGAAGAAAGCTCTGCAGGTAGTGCAACTGGGAGGAGTGGCGCTACTGGATATACACTAATGTCTGCTGAAGTTAAATCAGAGCCCAGTTGTTCCCAACTAATTCCACCTTCTGTAACATTCTTAGCTTATGAGTGTCTGAGGGCTATAGAGAATTCACTGGGAGTAGATAATACTTCTGGGGTTGATCTTAATACCTTATCCCCAAGTATGAGCAGCATCTCTGGTAGCAATTTTCTAGCATTAAGAAAAACCTTATCCAAAATAAGGAAAGGCAAATCTATCTTTGGTAGGCTGACTAGTTCATCTGAAGATAGTGGTAGGCAAGGTGTTTCATCTACAAATAGTGGTTTGCATATGAGTGTTGATTCGGAGAACGGCCTAAGTATAAGCCAAGAGAGTAAGTCCCCGATTACTGGTGAAAATGGTTCACTTAATGCCCCAAACTCTGCAGGTTTCGAAGATAGTGCCATGGAGGCAGAATGTGCAGTAGAATTAGAAGCTCTACGAGTGTTAAGTTTAACCAGTTGGCCAGATATATTTTATGATGTTAGTTCACAGGATATATCTATTCACATTCCATTACATCGGTTACTTGCACTGCTTTTACAGAGGGCATTAGCAAGATGCTATGGAGAATCTGGAATGCCAAATATGACCGGTGCCAAATATTCTGATTTCTTTGGATACATTCTGGGAGGGTGCCACCCATATGGGTTTTCTGCCTTTGTTATGGAGCACCCTTTGCGCACAAGGGTATTTTGTGCTGAGGTTCATGCAGGAATGTGGCGGAAAAACGGAGATGCTGCACTATTGTCATCTGAATGCTACCGTACTGTTCGCTGGTAAGTAAATTACGTCAAATAGTAATCTATTTCAGATAATGTGCCTGGCTTTAGCTCACTTGAATTACATTTCCTTCTGAGATGGTGGGGGTTGTTGGTTAAGCATATTACAAATGGTTTAAATTGCAGGTCGGGACTGGATTTAGAGCTTGATCTTTTCCTGCTTCAGTTCTGTGCTGCATTGGCTCCACCTGATCAATATGTCAGCAGAGTTTTGGAACGCTTTGGGTTGTCAAGCTACCTTTTATTAAATGCTGAGAGGTCTAATGAGTATGTAATCACTATCTTAACGTCTATCACCTTTTACAAAAAGTTTGTTCGTTGCATGAAGGTGGGTTTTTATAACATGTCTAGGGAGGGAACTTAAAGTGTGCACTGAAATGTAATATCTTTAGTTTGAATTCCCCTTCTTTTTTTATCTTCTCGGTTATATTATACATCACAGATAGAGGCAAAGAACACTTCTAACTGCATTGATGATACACTGAGCACATGCCATAATATTATGAACTGCTTGTATAGTGTCGATGCCCGCACTGATTACATAGCTCATGTTTGCAATGTGGTAGTTGTCTTCAGTGCAGTATCACTTGTTAGATGCTTCAAGAGATGTTAATTTCTCCTGAATTATTCTCGTTTAGGGTCTTTTGGTTGATTGTTCCGGTGATTAAATAAATAAATAAATAAATAAATATATATATATATCATTGTGTATGTTCATGTTAGATTTGATGTTTTCATTGATTGATTGTGGGTCTAATTCTACATTGATTCCATTCAATGGTATTCAGCATTTCTTAAGGAACGCCATTTTTTTCAGGTTTGAACCAGTTTTGGTGCAGGAGATGCTCACTCTCCTTATACAAATAGTCAAAGAAAGGAGATTTTGTGGACTTAGTACAGCTGAAAGTGTGAAAAGAGAGTTGATTCATAAGTTAGTTGTTGGAGATGCAACTCATAGCCAGTTGGTCAAATCTCTCCCTCGTGACCTTTCCAAATTTGATCAGCTTCAGGAAATTTTGGATACCATCGCCCAATATTCCAATCCTTCTGGCATTAACCAGGTTTTTATTGTGATCATGATCTTTTGTTAGTGTTTCTATGTTGGCCATGCTGATTTTCTGTATTTTAGGGTAAATATTCTCTGCGATGGACATATTGGAAAGAGCTGGATTTGTATCATCCTCGTTGGAGCTTAAGGGACTTGCAAGTGGCAGAAGAAAGATATCAGCGTTTCTGTAGCGTTTCTGCATTTACGACTCAGTTGCCAAAGTGGGCATCTATTTATCCACCCCTTAAGGGGATAGCCGGAGTCGCTACTTGTAAAATGCTCCTTCAAATTGTCCGGGCAGTACTATTTTATGCTGTCTTTACAGACAAATTGACTGAATCTCGTGCTCCTGATGGTGTTCTTCTATCTGCACTGCACTTGCTCTCACTAGCATTAGATATCTCCTTTCAGCTTAGGGAATCTGGTGATAGGGCATGTTTCATTGGAGATCCTGTTCCAGTGATAGCTCTTGCTGGTGAAGAAATTGACGAGGCATTACTTAATGGTGCTGGCACACACAGCTTGTTGTCACTTCTTGTTTCACTAATGAGGATGCATAGGAAAGAAAACATGGACAACATTTTGGAAGTTGGCAATTGCAACCTGTCTTCATTGATTGAGACGATGTTGAAGAAGTTTGCTGAGATTGATTCAGGGTGCATGAGAAAACTGCAAGAACTTGCACCTGAAGTTATCAATCATTTGCCAAAAACTAATGATGACATAAATATATCGGGTTCAGCTTCTGATAGTGAGAAACGCAAAGCAAAAGCTCGAGAGAGACAAGCAGCTATATTGGTGAGACATCAAGCTTTATATTTTTTTAATTTTCAGACAGGCCATAACCTTGTATAAATGATTTATACTAAAATCCCCCAGAAAGCTTATAAAGCAATACATTATTTTTGTTGTATGCATTAATTTCTAATGTTCTGCAAGCAAACATAAGTTTGTTAGTTTTCACTTTTCAAAGGATCCAGTTAGAACAGTTTAGCTTTGTTATAGTCTCATGCATGTTAGCTTGGGTTGAACAAGCTATTCTAGGCTGATTTCGTCTCTACCTTTTTTTAATACAGGAAAAAATGAAAGCTGAACAGTCAAAGTTTTTGGCAAGCATTAATTCCACTGAGGATGATCATTCAAAATTTGAACCAGAAATTTCTGACCAAGATGTTAGTCATGATGCTGAAGAACCTGCCCAGGATGTTTGCTCGCTTTGTCACGACTACAATTCCCAACATCCTGTATCTTTCTTGGTTCTTCTCCAGGTAACCATCTGCTTTTGTGTGGTTATTTATTGAGTCAATAAAAAGAATTATTCCTCTATTGTTTACTGATTATGCCAATCTACTTTGTGCTTGGTACAAGAAATCTAGGCTTTTGAGTTTTGTGGACAGAGCCCCTCCATCATGGGATCAAATTCGTCTGTCAGATAAGGAGAATGTCTCTGTCCTGGCAAACAAGTTAACCGCTCAAGCTGAAACAACCAGTTCTTCAGGTAGTTCAGAGGAAAATTTATCCTCTCAGTTAGTGCAGTTGATTCAGGGTGCAGTCAATGAATTCACAGTTAATGGAGTGGAGATGGATGCTTTTCTAGAATTTATCAAGGCTCGTTTTCCTTCTGTGAGAAATATTCAAGTGCCATGCGGATCTAATGAGAGAAAGGAGAGGAATGCATATGACTTTGAAAAATTGGAAGAGGAAATGTATCTCTCCATCCGTAGAGATGTGCATGATCATCTTCTGCAATTAGATTTTATGAATGACGAGGATGGCTTTTCTGCTGCTGAAAGGCGCTCAGAAAGAAGCAAAGATGCCGAATCCATTTTACTTGGAAAATACATAGCTGCTCTTTCAAGAGAATCAGCTGAAATTTCTTCAACCTCCGAAAATCCTTCCAATGATATGATACAGTTAGCATCTAATAATCAGCTTCCAGCATATGATGGACTTGGCCCAGCAGGCTGTGATGGAGTATTTGTATCTTCCTGTGGACATGCCGTGCATCAAGGATGCCTTGATCGCTATTTAGAATCGGTGAAGGAGAGGTAACTGTTTTTAGGCTACATTTATAGCCTTCTCATCAGAAAAGCTAGTGTTTGAGATAGACTTTTTCTGTTTTTGGCTATTTAAAATATTTTCTTTTTTATAATGAACCGAAGTTTCATCTCAGTGTATTAAGTGCATTAATCTGCTTAGGACGTATCCCAAAATCAGATTCATTGTGATACTGGAAAACATTACTCTAATTTTGGGTTGCCGGCTAAGTTTTGCTTTTTTATTTTTCCATGCAGATTTGTAAGAAGAATTGTTTTTGAAGGAGGTCATATAGTAGATCCAGATCAGGTAGATGTTTTGTTTGCTTATTCTTTTAAGTTTTCAAGTAATGGACAACCTTTGTTTTTGTCTTTTCTTCTAACTTTTAAGTTCTTGAATTTGGTTTGTCAGGGAGAATTCCTCTGCCCTGTATGTCGCCGTCTTGCAAATTCTGTGTTACCTGCATTACCAGGGGATGTTCAGAAGGTTTGGAAGCAGCCTATGATATCTAGTTCATCTTATGCTGCAGGCCTGTTAGCATCAGATGAAAAGATCGATTCCCTTCGCCTTCAGCAAGCTTTATCTCTCTTGCAGTCTGCTGCTGATGAGGTCGAGAAGGGTGAAATTCTTAAAGCCTTGCCCTTAAAGAAAAATATTAGAATAAGACCAAATCTCGACTCTGTGGCACGTGAGCTCTCAAAAATGTACTGCGCTGTGAAGTTTGATAGATCCAAATCTGTGAGAATGAGCCACACGATGACGATGATGTGGGACACTCTCAAGTACTCCTTAGCATCAACTGAAATTGCCGCACGAAGTGGAAAGACATATATGACTACAACCTATGGTCGTGATGCCTTGTACAAAGATTTTGAGTCTTCAAGTGGATTTATATTGTCCTTGTTGCTAAGAATTGTACAAAGCATGCGAAGTAAAAATACACTTCTTGTGCTTCAAAGATTTAGAGGTATTCAACTCTTTACGAAGTCTATCAGCTCTGCAGCTTCTGTAGAATATCCCAGCAACACTTCCCAAAGTGGAGGTATGGAATTTTCAATTTTGCCCTTCATAAAGTCTGCAGTTACCATTGTCATTATATAATTTTTTGAACTTGTATATTTTCTTTCTGAAGAGATTAGAGGTGTTAGAGGTTTTATAATATCTTTGGGTTCATCATGATAGGTAGATAGGAGTGGAACTCAAAGAGTTGAAATTTGACTGGATGTTTAGTTAAAATTAAATGGAGCCACTATTATTTTTTCGTTCTCTTTGCAAACTCTTTCTTTTATCTTCATAAAACATGCAATTATGGATGTCGAATTTTTCTTTGTTAGACATGCTGCCTAACTTATCAGTTTCAATCCAATCATATTTATGTAAGTCTTACAAAAATCTGAACTTTCTAGGCAAGGTTTTACCAAACACTCTATTGCAATGCAGTAAATATTAGAGCTTAACATTGTTCTATCAAAATTGTTTTTCAATGGTTATTCGTCTGTCAGGATTTTGCAATTTATTTTATACTTGAGGTTCCTAGTTAATATAGCACAGTAAAAACTTTGACTGTGTCATAAGTAATTTTTTTTGGTTTTCTAATAAATGTTTTTCACCAAGATAATTGTAACATTTATCTGAATCATAAATAAAAGCATGTTACCTATTTACATTTAGAATTTTTGTTACATCTGATAATGACTATATCTCTGCGTGTAAATGCAGCTGTTTGCAATAAGCTTTTTTGGTATCTTAGTAATAGAGCCTACATTTCCATCTTTGGCTGTGCTTGTAACTTCTATTCAGCTATGAATATACATGCCAGCTCTTCACTTAGGTTTACTTGCTCATTACAATCTAGGTGAATTTTAACTACTAGGGCATATTTTCATGCTAAATTAGCTTATAAATTATCAGACAAATATTTATGTTATTGTTGGGTGGCTAGTTAATACATGTGTGCACCTGTAGTCATTTCTTCACATTTTATACTTATTTGCCGGTAATTGATGCTGTGTTTCCAGGTAACATGTTGTGTATTTTGAAACATCTTGAGAAAGAAGCATCATACACTGAGATTCAGTTTTGGAATAGAGCTTCTGATCCTGTCCTTTCTCGTGACCCGTTTTCATCATTGATGTGGCTTCTCTTTTGTCTTCCAAGTCCATTTTTATCATGCGAGGAGTCCTTCTTATCTCTTGTGCACCTCTTCTACCTTGTTTGTGTAGCACAGGTGTGTTATGACAATCCTTTTTTCTTTTTTTTTTTCCTTTTTCAAATTGTAAGATACCATGCAGATCAATATTCTAATTTTGATATGATTTGATATAATGCAGGGCATGATTACATATTGTGGTAAATATCAAAACAAAATAAGTGGATTAGGGCTTGATGATTGTTTGATTACAGACATTTCCAGAGCAATGGGAGAATCTAAATGTGCACAGCATTACTTTGTTTCCAATTTTATTGACTCTTCACGTAACATTGAAGATACAATACGTAGCTTCAGTTTTCCATATTTGCGTAGATGTGCATTGCTTTGGAAACTACTGAACTCTTCTGCTCCCAAACCCTTCTGTGATAGGGGTCATGGGTTGGATGGATCATCTCATGCCAATAACGACATTATCAATAGTACCTTGGAGCTTACTGAAATTCAAAAACTGCAGGACATGTTTAAGATTCCATCAATGGATGTTCTTCTTAAGGATAAAATGACACGCTCTTTAGTTTTGAAATGGTTCTATCACTTTTGTAAAGACTTCGAATCTCGTAATTTTCAAGGTCTTCTGCACTCCACCCCAGCAGTTCCATTTAAGTTAATGCATCTACCTCATGTTTATCAGGACCTATTGCAAAGGTTTGTTTTAAGCTTTTCTCTTAGAGATGTCTGTTTCTTATTCTTTTCCTTCCTTTTTTTGGGTGGTGTGAAAATGTAATTGATGCGAAGTTGTATGCATTTCATCAGGTATATAAAACAGCATTGCCTTGACTGCAAATCTTCTCTTGAGGAGCCTGCATTGTGCCTATTATGTGGCAGATTATGCTCGCCAAGCTGGAAGTCATGCTGCAGGTTCATGTTCTGTTATTTTGGTTTATTAACATTGCTCCAAGAAGCATGCTGGTTTAGATGTCATATGATAACCTATATGCTCATATCATTTTAGCTTGCTGAATTCACTTTTTTGATATCGATTTTGTTTGCTTATTTGATAGGGAAAGTGGATGCCAAACTCATGCAATGACATGTGGTGCTGGTGTTGGTGTATTTTTGCTGATCAGGGTACTTCTACATGAACTTGTTCCATTTCTTGTGAACTTTTATTTTTCATTTTGTGCTTGTTGCTTGTTTGTGGAGATGATATTGTGTTTTTGTTGCAATAGAGAACAACAATTTTGCTTCAAAGGTCTGCACGCCAGGCTCCTTGGCCATCTCCCTATTTGGATGCATTTGGTGAAGAGGTAATTGTTCCTTTCGACTTGAGAGTTCATTTATTATGTCCTTAGAGAAAGCTAGCAGATTAAAAGCCCAGTAAAGAGTAGATGTAGTGGTATTTGATGTAAATGCACATTGGAAACTATATTAAAGAGGAAACCTGACTTGGAATAAATCATAATCTCAGACGATTATATTTGGAACTTCTTTATTAGTTGAATCTCTTGTCGGTAAAAAGTTTTTTCTCCGATAAGGGTAAAGGGGTCAGTAGTTCAACTTTTAGCAGGCTGACTCTGATATTTTGCGAACCATGGGTGAAATATGGGGAAACCTCAAACCACGGTCCCCAGGGAGTGATATGTATTTCTTTCTTTTCCTGAAATTCTGCATACCGTTGGTTTGGTTTCTTGACATCAGTAAAAGAAGACATATTTCAAGACTTGAAACATTATATAATTTGTTAAGAGTTCTAAAGTCTTGTACATATTTCAGTAAAATTGTAATTTTGCAGGATGTTGAAATGCAAAGGGGAAAGCCACTATATCTGAATGAAGAACGTTATGCAGCTCTAAATTATATGGTGATAAAAGAATATATTTATTTTGTTTCTTTTTTTATGCTTTAAATGGAAGAATTTTTTCTTTCTTCACAGTTTTTCATAAATTAATGATCCCATTATCCGCATGTTAGGTGGCTTCTCATGGCCTTGATCGGAGTTCTAAGGTTCTTGGCCAAACAACTATTGGTTCTTTCTTCTTGGTTTAGTCGGTATTTAATGTTTGAAGGTTGTTAAGGTCAGTGCTTATATATTGTTTGTTTCGTGATAGATATTATATAAATATTCGGAAGTGAAATTGTAAACTTTATTTTAATTCTTTCCAGATCTCCTTGGTAGCTAAGAATTTTGAATTGATCAAGGGGACAACATATGGATTACAAAGGTGTCAGGAGTCGCTGTAGGGATGTACAGCTCATTCAGGTCAGTCTTCTGAAATTTGTTTTGTTGTTGCTTTATCTCTGCTTTATTCTCTTGTCAATATACAAAAGATCATAAATACATGGACGCAAGTTTCTGATATCTCAATAAAAGTGCCACATGACTCACTGATTCTGGGGTTTTGTGTAAACTATGTGTATTGAAAAAGGAACAGATGAAACTACAGTATCGAACATGCAGCGAGTCTCTGTATAAACCCTAGGCTTGGTAAATAAGGCAGAAGCTATTATCAACAAATGGCTTATGAGTAGAGCTGGCAGTTTGTGTGTGTGTTGTGCTGAAAATTGACTGTGCTGCATGACCTAACACAAACATGGCACGTTTAGTAATCTTGCTGAACGGTTGAGCATGAACACAGTACGTTTATGAACACAAATCATGAACACAACGTGTATCATGGTAATTAAATGAGTTGTGTTGACATGACTCGATTGATATGAACGCTACCCAAGATATTTTGCTCGATAGAACCAACATGTTTGACACAGACTATCCAACACTTTTGACACGCTATTAGGAGTAATTTACAAGTATACAGTGTGCGTGTCACAACACGACTAACTAATCGTGCATTCGTGTTTTGGAGGCCCAACACGAACGCGACACGATTACATAATGTTGGAACCAAAGCATGATAATTTCATGTTGTGTATCTTACTACACTAATTTCCTGCTCGATTTATAAGATTCTCTTTACTCATAAATTAGCATGAAGTGAATATATCATTTTGATGGAATGTGGTCTGTCCCTTTGCCATATTCTGAGTTGGTTTTTGTGATGTTGGATTATAGTAAATTCTCCCAAAGAGTCATCCCGTCTCAGAGTCCGGGGTCCCAATGAACTTGTAATTATGTTCATGGAGTGTTGCCTCAAACCCGACCTTTTTTCGATTCCTGTTCTGATCTCTCGAGTTAATTTCACATCCTCCTTTTATTTGCTCAGAGTGAAATGTTACCGTATCGAAATCTTATCAACCCAGTGAATTGTATTGGCAGATGCTCGGTGGCAATTGAACCGATCTGTTGAGCAGAACGTGCGCACGTGCAGATTGAAGGACGATCTCTCAGATATCCATCGCTTGTTATTTTTGAAATTGTTTTCCATTTATATACATATACTTTCTTGCCATAATATTATAGTGCCGAACCAGTCAAACGTTGTGCAGTTGGTTTTGGTTCTACTTATTAGTGGGAATGATGTATATAGTATGTGTATCTTTCACAGGTTCACAGCTTTATAATGCAAATATAGTTATCTCCAGTTATGGAATTGATTGTGTGCTCTCAGGTTATAATTAAATTAACAAATTTTAGTTTAAATCTGGAGAGCTATTTTCTTACAGTTTCAAATTTTGGCATTGAAATGTAGATTGTTGAAATATGTATGCAAGTTATAGAACAAAAGTTTGAGATGATTATGATAAAGAAAAATTAGTTAAATTTGACTGAAAATGCAAATAAAATTATAGCTTGAAAATGCTTAAAATGATGAGAATTAGATGTTTATTGCATTACACTTTCCTATTTGTATCACTAAAAATAGAAAATGTAGCCTTCAACTTAATTGGATGAGAAACTACACCACCTCTTAATTAGAAATTTTCTTCTCTGTACATTCCCACAGTTTTTCACATGTAAAAAAAAAAAGGAAAATTTCTTATTCTACATAGGCCAAGAAGCCTATTGCCATTCAATTTTGTCCGTTCTCGTATACCTTGTAATGTCAAGTGCTGATTTTCCAAGATGATTGCGTCTTAAGGCTTAAGATTCCGACTTCTGAGCACGTATAGTATTCAATAATCTAAAACTGTAAATAGGGTTTTTATCCCAACTTGGATTCAAATTGGAAATTGAGCAGTAGCCATTGCTTCGGCGCAAGTAACTGTTAAAATCATCTTTCATGTTCAAGAGAGTGTCTTCATGCTCTATACCTACATTGAATGAAAGAAACATTAGAAAACAACTAGGGCCTAGGCAATGACTTCACTATCATCAAACCAAATAGCAACACCCTATAATGAGCATACAATGTGAAGCTAGCAGAAAAGAGAGTTAGGCGCAATAGCTAACTAAGCTACACCACGATAAGCATTCAATTGCGACATTTTGTTCAACAAATTTAGGCCTCTTTAAGATGTGTATGAAGAGTATGTATAATCCATAATTACAATAGAATTTCAAGGAAGAAGCATTCACTAAATTTGTTGTTTATCTATCCATTTCATCCTAAAAAGTGCAACTTCAAGTAGGATCTTTGTTGACGCAGATTCATTTTATTTTAACAATACGAAGTAAATATTATCACATATATTAGGTGAAAGCATGTTTAGAGTTCCAGATATTTGGGTGCATGTATGCAAGAACACTGATATCTCTTACAATTATAACAATAGTGCACACTTCGATAATAAACGGAGGATTCTACATCCAATTCTGTAATTATATTATATTCCACAATATAATGAACTACAACAAAACCTTCTACTGATAAGAGTAGATAAACTTCCTAAGCTATGAACTAGAGTGTAGAGATGAAGTTCTTATTCTTAAGGATAATCAGTGGATATATAATATATGTTTTCTTTTATTACTGTTTAGGTGGAATCATTATAACACAAACAAAAAGGATAAACTATAAGCAGAGTTAGAACTTACTTTCACGCCTTGTGTCACCCCATTTTTTGTTCCGTGCATACAATCTTCTTGAACTGGAGAACCACCCATCAGAGCTGATTCTGCAGATTCGGTATTAGATTCACGCTTCTTGTCAAATGCAAAATCAAGTTGCTTCTCCACAGACTTGAAAACGGCAGTTCGTTTCGATCTTAATCGGTATGGAGGAGATGCATTAAAAGACTTAACTTGAGGACCGATGATGCTGTTACCAATAAAAGTGGGACTCTTGCTTAATCTTTCATCGATACCAAACATCTCCAAGCTTCCATCTTGACATTTGTCCTTCAATGATTTCCCTTCAACTTCCTGAATTCCATTTGAAAGCCTATGCACTAAAGCTTCTCCTCTCTTTCTCCTCCTCAATATGGAAGGAGTGTTTGGGAAGCTCTTAGCAGCATTTTTCAATATAGATTCAGGACTTTGCATATTCAATCCATTACTCTTCACAGAAGGTGGAGTGAAGAAACTAACGGGTGAGGCAACACAACTAGAGTTGTTCTCATGTTGCAGAGAAGACAATTCAGAATCTGAAGGAGGCTCATAGTACAATGAACCATAGGATGGACTTTCATACTGCAATGGTGTTCTCATAACTTGGTTCACATAAATTTCACCATTGCTAGTACAATCATCGAACCTGAGCACCGTCTCTGAATTGCTGCTGCTATCTATGTTAGACTGTGGCCTACACTCTACACCTTCAGAATCAGCAGACTCATATGGAACACTTGATGGTGCACCAACATTTTGAAGCGGAGCTGAGGATTCTAGTTTATCCTTGCTATCTGCTTCGGGCTTACACATGTCTGTAGTTCCAGACGAAGTTTGGGCAGTTGAATCTGATTCTCTATTTGAACAAACAGGCAATCTTTTACTTGCGCTGGATCTGTTTAAATCTTTGGTACCGTTTTGGAGACCATTCTTTGCAAGTGGCGGAAGTTTGCCTGTAGCCATATAGAAGTCTAGCTTTTTCTTTAAAGAACTATTCCAGTGATTTTTTATTGCATTATCAGTCCTGCATGAACAAGGGTAAATTCTTTACAAAATAAACTTTTAATCAGCACTTGAAGCTGTAGCACATGCACTTAAGATTTTGATTAGTATAGTATACTAAAATCTTTGAGCCTCTGAAAAATTAGGGCTAAACCAATCAGATTGGAAAAATGATATAACAAGAAAATGCATATCTATTCGACTGGGTGGAAGTAATTTTGTATCCATCAATGTTTGTGACATCAGAAGTACTTATAAAAATATTTTTGAAGTCATAGCTAAGCAACTTAAGAGCCTTGCAGTGTACTGACTTAGAAATTCCATTCACTATGTTGTTACACATGCTACAAGTGAGTTTTTAGAATCTCATTTTCCTATATAGCAGTCACAATTAAACAAAATTTAGTACCTTCCAGGTAAAACCTTAGCTATTTCAGCCCATTTATTCCCGTACAACCGATGAGCATTCATGAGGGCCAATTCCTCCTCTAACGTCCACGCATCCTTCTTTATGTCTGGATTCAAGTGATTGTGCCACCTGAATAAATTAAAAAATCAACGCTTTCATAAGTATATAACCAATTTAAACCTTTCCTTATAAGACCCCAACTATAAAAATGAATAACAAGAAGTTGATATAGTTAGAGTTAGCATTAGAATTGTTCCTGTATGGACAGTGAGTAGGAACATATATGACTAGCACTAATAATAATGAATTGCAATAGAAACAGCTACCTCTCTCGACACTGTTTCCCTATTCGCCCTGGCAAGGCCTTGGCTATGACGGACCATTTTGTGGGCCCATATTTTGCCACCAATTCAACAATTTTCTCATCCTCCTATGAAGCAAACAAGTAAACAAAAGTTTTACACTTGAAAACCAATTGGCTAAAATAAATATCACAAGGAAAACGAAGAGACTAGGAGCCAACCTCTTGAGTCCATGGTCCTTTAACAAGATCTGGATTAAGGACCTTCTGCCACCGATGCAAGCATTGCACTTCAGATCTATCTGGAAAGAACTCAGCTGCATAGACAATATCAAACCATAAGACCACTTTCATGAATTTGAACAGAATGGTGTTACATTGAACATTAGATATTACAAATTTAAAATATAGTTCAAATAACCCTGCTTTCACAAACTTTCAGTTATCTTTCTATTTTTAATATTCAATTCCTTATCAATTCCAGTTCTACTGTAACAAAGAATTATCCTTCGTATTGGGGAAAGGCCAGTATCAATAATTAATATTTTTCCATTCCTCAACATTTTGTTCACAAAACCACAAGAAATTTGTAGAGATGCAAAGAATTTATATGACAGTATCTCAGCTGCTAAAGTAGTTCTGAATAATTAATACTGGCAGCATTGTAGAGAGTAGAAATACCTATTTTTTTCCAACTCTTCCCTTTATAAACTGAAACAGCATTTCTTAATGTCTCATCCTGTAGTAGATCAGAGGGATTGTAAGTTCATGATACCAAAATACAAAACACATGCAACAAGAAATGAACACGAACGGAAACTAGCACGCGTAAGCTAAAGCAATGTGATAATAGTACCAAATCAGTAATCTGAACCCAAACATATTCCAACGGATAACTTCACAGCTAAGCTATACCAATCTATCTTTTTGACAAAAACAGCTATGAACAAGAAAATATATGGTGAAGAGCTTATAGGAAGACTCCTGTGGAGGCGCACACACTGACACACGTAAGAAAAAACTAACCTCATGTGGTGTCCAGCCACCTTTTGCTCGCCTAATAGGGCCAGTCGTCCTCCTGCAAAATCACACGTCACAGAGTTCAAATCTCCAGTTAAAAATGATCCTTAGCAATGTTAAATCAACCAAAATTAATTTCCACACCAATATTGAATTCAATTAGCATGTTTGTCCTTCACATCAAACTGAAGATTCAAGAAAAATGCATAATTCATACAGAACATGAACACAAGAAACCAAATTTGACCCCAAGAGGGCACACCAAGACAGTATGCAATAGTAATAAAAGGACTCAGCTTATGTACCTATGAAATGGAGATGTTGTGGCTGGACTACATGTTCCCGGGGACTTGAGACAAGCACTGCCACTAGCTTCCGATAAAGACGAGCTCGAAGCTGCCGTCAATTGCCTGTTCTCAAGACAGCACAGCTCACCTTTCACCTCAGTCATCTCCAAAGCCCAAGATCCTAATCCACAGCAACAGAACAAAACACATCAGAAACAATACAAACACAAACAAGTCAATAACTACTTAAAACCCTAGTCAGCACCAAAATCCCCGAACCCCCAAAAAACCCTCCAACGGCTAAAAAAAAAACGAAATCCAGATCTTAAACATCAGTAATCAGATCAAACAACCGAAAATCACACACAAGAAACACACAATTCTAGGGTTTCCGATCAAGAAACACCACAACCCATTAAATCTAACACGAATCGGAGCTTGCTCAAACGAATCATGATCAGATAAACAAAATTGAGTGACAGAGAAAACAGAACAAAGTGTTGTCAAAAAACGAAATTCCCTGTACCGGAGATCGAACTGACCTCCGGCGAAGTGGCGCGAACCCAACTGGAGCAGCTCATCGGAGAGAGAGAGAGAGAGAGAGAGAGACCAATCAATAGCTTCGTCGCCAATGAAACGTTTCTCTGAGAGAAGAAGAAAAATAAAAAACAGCTCTTTTTTGGTTTCGAATTATCGTCGCCCGTTGAAACAAAGCAGAGAGAAAACAGTAAAATTATTAATATAAGTTAATAAAATATTAATTAAAATTCGGTTTGTTTCGATAAAATATTTGCAAATTGGTCCACTTAACGGCTACGCAACCACCGACGTCGCCGTTTGCAGCCGTTGTCGAGAGACCGTGTGCTCTCGTGAGCCTTAAAAAAACCCTACCGGTTAACGGACGTTAACGGTTTCGTTTGTTAAACGCTATGGAACAGTAAGTTTGAACCTCAAACGGCACACAACTAACCCGTTAAATGTCGAACTTGTTCTCTGTGGGGCCCGCCGATTCCCGGGTAATTGCTGACCGTTGGATTGGAACCAACGGTAGAGATTCAAGTCGGCCTTGAACGCTGCTTTGAACCGTTCGATCATGATGGAATCGGCGGCGTAGGATTTTTTGAGGTTGAGTTTACGAAAAGTTAAGGTTGGATCAATATTAATTGGAAGAAATAGATAATGTCTATCAAATAGGTTTTATTTTGAATGTATAAATTTAAAATTATTATCAATTTATTTTAGTGTTTTCTTATATTTTCTAGGACCTTAGAGGATCTAATTATAGATTTTTTTTTTTATGGTGATCTAAGAAAGTCTAGTAAAGTAAACTTGTTCATAAAGTAACAATCAAAATCTTTGACAAAAGATTATTCCATTGTATGGGACTTTTTTAAAATTATTATATTAATACTTGTTGGTATGTTTTATTTTTATTTTAACAATTTGATTTTTTATTACTAATATAAAAATTGGGAACAATATTGTACATTCGTATGACAACTAAATTACGCATAATTATGTGGTGTTCGTGATGAGCTTAGCTTAGTCTTCATCAATATCTATGTGACTTATCACTTAATGAGAAATAGACAGTTGAGTTTTTGGCCCGGTCCATTTATGACCCCCAGCCCAAATTGTTACGTCTACAAACACATACACTTAGATTGTAGTTGTAAACCCAAGATAATTATTAGTAGTCTTATTGTTTATATATTTTAATACGCTAGTGAACATAGTTATAAAAGTGATATTTAATCGTGTTAGACTATCATGCAAAACGTGTTTAGTTGTGTAGTATCACGTCATGCCAACGTGTAGGCCCGTATGGCACTCGGCCAGCTTTCAACCAACAGGTCCAACACCATGAAAACTCTTGAGCTGCTTGCGCATATACGAGTATTTCGTAGACTCAATCAAGCCAATAATGAGGTTACATTTCACGATTTAATACTCATAGCCGTACAAATAAATTGTGAGGCAAAGTGCCGCACGTATTTATTTCATTTGTGTCTTTGATGAGTCTCATCTAGGGGTTTCTAGTTTTGCATTGCTATATACAAGGCAACATTTCACTCTCAGAATCCGGATTTTTATGGAGGGCTAGATTATGAGACGAAAAAAATATCGACTAAGGAAAGCTGAGAGGCATCTAAGATGTTTGGTTGAAATTAAGCGTGTCATGTTTGTGTTATATGACGAAGATCATTGATTGCATCTATCTTAGAAGCATTGTTGTGACAAAAGCACCCACACAGTTAAATGGTTATTCATGAAAATTACAAACACATTAGGACTGTATGCTTTGTGAAATATGCTACTACCAATTGTGACCATTAGAGTGAAAAATCCTAGTAAGTAGCAAATATTATCTCTTTGATCATTGAGGGAGAACAAAGCATCTCAACCAGAAACCCATCGGGATGGAAAAACGAAAACAAGGAGAATACATATCCAACATATCCTAACAAACGCCATTCCTTCCCTAATAAATGGACATAATCGTATCGAACATAAAGACACTCCAAAACTCCAAATGAAATAAAGATCAAGTTCTTATCACTTTCCTTCCTAGAATATAGGAAAATGTAATGTCTACAATCAATTCAGTAAGCTCTTGTTAATCGTAAAATTACCCGGAAGTGCACAAAGATAAATATACTTCCAAAAAAAATTGCAACAAAAAAATGTTAACCCGAGAGAATTTGTTTGAGTTACAAGAATTTTTGTACTGAAAAGCATTGAAGGAAAAGGCACCTTAATCTGATGTATCTGATATGTCTTTGCCTTCACTGAGCTCGGCAAATCTCAAGCCAACGCGCATTGAGACCTTCAGGAATTTCTGAGCACACCTGTTTACGCATGCTGCCTGGTGTTTGGTTAGGGCTTTTTGCCAGAAAGTTTCGACACAATCTGTATAACATCTCTCCACCAGTGAATTATACAATTTTATACTGAAATTAAATTTCAGTAGAAACAAAAGCAAGAAAGAGTTAGAGACTTCATTCACCACATATAGTATCAATATGATCACAAAAGTAGTACCTCGTCATCTAGAAAACAAAGGGTAAAGTAAAGCAGCTAGAGAGAGATCACGACACACTCATAACTAAACTAAACCTATACAGAAAACAGCAAAACAGAAAATTATGAGCAAAAATGACACAAACAAATGGGCAGTGTGTTGCATGAGGTTCTCATTGTAGAGGGCTCGGGGAGGGTCATTTACGTATTGCAGAAAGATTGTACCTTAACTTGAAACCTGTTACCTATCTGCCTCTGCTGTATCAACCTTAACATGTTCGTAACACAACGAAGATCGTAAGAGAAACTATAATTCCACAAGTTAAAATCTGATTACCAAATGTCACACAAGTTCAAATCTTTCTCAAAGCAATCAGGGTTTGGCACAAAAGGGTCAAAGCCCCATAGCCAATATATAGCTCCTCTACTCCGAAATTCACTATTTTTAGCTTTCAAGGCTACAAAGTGACAATTAGAGCTAGCAATTTGTGTGTACTAGCGTGTTCATGTCGTATTAAAAGTCGATTGTGTGTTGCACGACACAACACGAACACGGCAAGTTTAGTAATTAATCGTGTTGAACTGTTGAGTGCGAACATGACATGTTTAACAAGGTAACTAAACAGATTGTGTTGCATGACACGAACACAACTTCACACATTCTGCGAGATTGCTTTGACACGACAAGACCCAACAGTTCGACACGATATTAGGATTAATTCACAAACACGATACAGTTACTAATCGGGTTGGATTCTCCAACTAGAACACTACAAAGTGCGTGAGTTCAAACACTCTAATTTTGTGTCGCGACACGAATTGCCAGCTCCAGAGACAACTGATTCGATCAAAACTAGCAAATTTTGTGAAGTTCAATAAGAGATTGATTGCAAGATTCAGAGAAAGCCTCATTATCACCTCCAATCGAATTACAAATGAGCAATAACTAAAATTTAGCTGTGACGAACAAAAAAATCACTGAAATTCATGGAAAATCGGTGCAGATTAAAAATTAAGTATCTGAGAAAAAAAATTGTACCTGTCGCCGAATTGGAGACGTTCGCTGAAGATGGCCATTTTCTTTTGGTCTTCATCGGAGAAAGATTGTGCGACGTCGTCGAGCGATTTCGGGTCCATCTCCGATTCTTCGAGCTACCTCGGGAAGATGGGTTTTTGGAGTTCTCTAAAACCCTAAAACTCTTTGTCACACACAATAATTGCTAATAGATCCTTGTACTTTTGGGTATCTCTGTTTGTAGACTACATTTGTTTTACTAGTATTTTCGATTTTCTCCGCAATTCAAAGATTTTGTTCACATTCACCCATATCTCAATTTTTTTTTATTTTTTACAAGGAGTCGATATGGTATGGCAAAGGTGGTTTGTTCAAATACATTTCACGTGCCCGTCAAAATTGCCTTTGAATACATCGAATTTATATATACAGTGTATCTTTAAAATGAACAAATAAAGTTAATAATATTAAGGTGTGCGTGCAAATTATTCAAATACACAATACACTGTACTAAAAAATACTTCATCATTAAATAGTGTTGTGCAAGAAACTTGAACGCGCTTATAATTTTAATGTGACAGATACAAACGATAATTAACGAGATTAAGTGAATTTGAATTATGTTTTCACTTGAAAATTATTAGGAAATAAATTTCCAACAAAAAAAATTAGGAAACTTCACCTTTTTGTAAACCCCAATTGGAGTGAAGGACCAAACAAGTAACGGCTAGGTTCTGAAGGAGAGTTCAAAATAGCGGTATCTCCAACGGTCAAATTTATTAGTTAAGCCTTTTCCCTCTCACTTTCTCGAGAAAACCAACTGTTACTTCTCTTTTCAAAAACCAAACATCCTTTGATTCTCTGCAAATTCTATATTATCTGTCTTTTTTCTCACAGCAAGTCAACGAATCCACATCCCATCTTCTTCTCCACTCGATTCAATGTCTTCTTCAAAATTCTCCACCGATTCGATCTCGAAAGTGAGGGTGATTGTTAGGGTCCGTCAGTTTCTTCCTCAAGAAATCGCCGGAGACCCTGTTTCTTGTGTTTCTGTTGTTGATCAAGAAGCTGGTGTTGGGTCTGCAGATGAGGTCACTGTTCATCTCAAAGATCAAAACACCAGGTCAGCAAATTGCTCTGGATCTTGATTTTTTTTTTTTTTTTTTTTTACTAATTTGAAGGAATTTTTTTTCTGGATTCTGATCATGGGTTTGATTTTCTTGATGGGTTTAGCCGCAACGAGTGCTACAAGTTGGACTCTTTCTTTGGCCAAGAAGACAACAATGTGGGTCAGATCTTTGAGAGAGAAGTGAGCCCTTTGATTCCTGGAATTTTTCGGGGCTGTAACGCTACGGTCTTCGCCTATGGAGCTACTGGTAGTGGCAAGACCTACACTATGCAGGTTAGTGTAAAGTTGTTAACTTTTGTCTCAGTTTACTTCTAAAATTTTGGGGTTTAATTAGTTCAAATCTTAGCTACAATTCTGATTTGTCTCATGAAGAACTGATCTAGGGAACTAGTTCAGTTTGTAGCAGCTGGAAATTAGTCAGTTGTTTTATTGGTTGAATCATTTCAATTTATTTGGAGCTGCTGAGAAATCCCAGAAGATAAAGTTCAGATTTTTAGGGTTTCAATTAGTTCAAATTTTAGCTAGAACTCAGCTCTGCCTCATGAGAGTAGCTGGAAATTAGTCAGTTGTTTTCACTTTACTGAAGCTAGCCCCAAAATCTATGTTTTTAAATTATTAGGGTCTCATCATTTGAATTTATTTGGAGCTGCTGAGAAAACCCAGAAGATAAAGATAAGATTTTTTGGGTTTAAATCATCAGTTCAAATTTTAACTTGAATTCAGCTTTGCCTTGTGAAGAACTGATCTAATGAATTAGTCCATTTTCTAGTAGCTGGAAATTTGTCAGTTGTTTTCACTTAGTTGAATTAGCCCCCAAAATTCTAGGTTTTAGATTATTTGGTCTCATCTTGTTCTCTTGAATGTTAACCATTACTAGTAGTTGGCTTCATATTTTTTTAGAGTTCATCTTTTACAGTGAAGATAATGAGGACATGGCGGTCCAAATTATAGGTTTTCAATGATTTGGTCATGTTGTGTTTTCTTAAATCATAACAATTACTAGTAGTTTGCCTCAATTCTTAAACACGAGGGCATGGCAGTCCAACCTTTAATACAATATTCTAGGAATTTGCCGTTTTAACTGAAATAGCCCCAAATTAATCTAGGTTTCAAACAGTTCAGTCTCCTCGTGTTTTCTTGAACCTCAAAGGTTACAAGTTGTTAGCTTCATAGATTTTATACTTTGTGGGAAGATAACGAGAGCGCGGTTGATATGATGGTTTTGTAGGGTTCTGATGAACTGCCTGGTCTAATGCCACTGGCCATGTCCAGCATTCTATCTATGTGCCAAAGAACAGGAAGCACCGCAGAAATTTCATATTATGAGGTCTACATGGACAGATGCTATGATCTGTTAGAAGTCAAATCCAAGGAAATTGCAATTTTAGACGATAGAGATGGGAAGATACATCTGAAGGGATTGTCTCGAGTGGGAGTAAATTCAATGTCCGAGTTCTCTGAGGTGTTTTCTTGTGGAATTCAGAGGCGAAAAGTTGCACACACAGGTCTAAATGATGTTTCAAGCAGGAGCCATGGTGTGCTTGTCATTGCCGTTTCCACTCTCTCTGCTGATGGTACTAGAAATGTTAATGGGAAGCTCAACCTCATAGATTTGGCGGGTAACGAAGACAATCGAAGGACATGTAATGAAGGTATTCGCCTCCAAGAGAGCGCCAAGATCAACCAGTCCTTGTTCGCGTTGTCAAATGTGATTTATGCACTGAATAACAACAGAACCCGAGTGCCATATCGAGAAAGCAAATTGACCCGTATATTGCAAGACTCACTTGGAGGGATGAGTCATGCTCTGATGGTTGCTTGTCTGGTAAGGATCTCATGAGTATGCTACATACATTATCTCTAATTTTTAATGAAGTTTAATGGGAATTTTGTCTGTATTTTCTTTTTATTGTAGAATCCAGGAGAGTACCAAGAATCTGTTCATACCGTGAGCTTGGCTGCACGGTCACGCCATATCTCCAACTTTGTCTCTTCGGCTCAGAAGCAAGAGACTCCGAAGCATAAAGTTGACATGGAGGCAAAACTGCTTGCTTGGCTAGAAGCAAAAGGAAAGACAAAGAGTGTGTTAAGGAAGGGGGTATTTGGATCTCCATTCTTGGGCAAAACTCCCAGTTCTGCAAGCTCTATTGCGAAATCCAGCGTACATAACAACACTTTGAAAGCAAAGCGTTGTATTAACCGAGGTGTTTGTAACACAAAAGAAAGGTATAGTAGAAAGCAAAAACTAAGAACCTTCTTATAGTATAAACCAACCTTTTAGTTTCTCTTGCTTCATTGCTTCTTCATTTACGTGCAGGATGATTCCTACACCTTCCAAGAATCTGTTTTGCAATGAAGATGCGGTTGATCCTTCTTTGGAGGTAAGTATTTGAAATTAGTACTTGGGATTGTGTATCGTGCTACTTCGGTATACACATATAATCTTCAAATGGTGAAGATGGTTTTGTTCTTTTCATACTAATGAAACAAAATTTTATTGCAGAACTTGCACCTTCATGCTGAGAACAAAGAAGACAAAGCGGCTTCTGCTGATGGGATTTTGTCGGATTCAACTACACTTTCTCTTGGTAATTTCGCTGTTATTTCAAATTGTTCAAACTCATATCATAAAGGCATAATAATCTTAGAGAATGAGATTGGACTTATTCGTCTATTTTAATGATTATATGTAGACGAGAAAAGAAGCGTTACAAAAGCTCTCTCACCCATCAGCTGCAACATGAAACAATCGTGCCCAATCTCATTCGAGCCAGAGACTCCAAAAACGCCTTTCATTACAAACAAAGAGTTCCAAACAATTGGCACTCCACTCGATAAATTCCACACTCGTACTTCTAACTTGAAGGTTTGTAGTAGATATACTCAACTAAACTCGTGATTCTTGTAAATACTCGGATTCTGATTCTCTTCGGTTTAATGTACAGAGAACCCTTATTCAAGAATACATCAATTTCTTGAATACAGCTAACAAGTAAGTTCATAATCTGCCTATTTCTCTACAACCTCAAGTTCCATTTTCTGTTTTGTTCGGTATCTTATGATTGTCACTATTTGCTGTGATTGCAGGGAGGAACTCATGGATATGAAGGTATATATATTTCAATTTCTTAGTACCATACGAATATCACATCTTCCTGTAATTGAACGATTTCTTTTTCGTGAACATCGTTGCAGGGCATTGGATTGAAAAGAGCAGATTATATACTCGAGGTTCGGGAAACAAGCCCGTTACAATCGGTAAGACAAGTTTTCAACATATACAAACTTGTATCTATCAGATGACAAATTGTGAGCAATGGTACTGACTACTGAAATGAAAACTGAAACAATGCAGCTAAGAGATTTGGAGAAGATTGGTCTTTCATCTAAAGAGGTTGGTACCACATTTAAGTGTTTTTTCTTCGAAACCAAAGATCGAAAAGCGAAAAATGGTTTTCTTTACTAAGACATTGTTACTTGCAGGTTCATAACATGTTTAACAGTGCTGCTAGAGGAATTTTTGACAGAACAGAAGATACAACACCCTGTTGTTGAATGTTGAAAAAAGTTGAAATTGTAACTCAACTTTAAGATTACAAGTAGCAGGACAAGCGGTTGATTTCACTTGATCGCTCAAGTTCGAATCTCGGTGTTTATACGCTTGCCTGATTAAAAAAAAAAAATCAACTTTAATATTGGAATTTGTAGGAATGTGCTGTTGAATGATTGTGCATTAGGTTATTGCATTTTTTTTCCATCTGGAGTAGCTTTGCACATATGTAGCTAATGATTATTGAAATGAAGTTATTTTTTTTATATTGTGCTTTAGAATGTGATATAATTGTGAAGCTGAGAGTTGAAACTTTCTTTTTCTTTTGGATGGACATAAATTTAGCTTTGTCTACAAATAGTACACAAATAAGTGTAAAAGCAAACAGTTTTTTACTTTGGACATGTAATTTGAAAGGCAAAATGGACACATCATTAGGTACTATTATAGTTCGGGTTAAAGACAATTTTGGTACCTAAACTTTGGTTGGAAACCAAATTTGATACTTAATGTTTTATTCTACCAGAATTGATACCTACACTTTTATTTTCAACCCAATTT
>JAYMTE010000052.1:0-28102 GCA_036897545.1 Pelargonium fulgidum
AAATTTCCTGAACCGGTACACATCTTTTACCTAACTCTAAATCCACTTTGTTCTAATTCTGAAATCTAATAATTGAAGGATAATCTAACAGTCTCTGCAATTCAATGCTCTTTCTAGGCCTTGCCTGTGTAGCTAACTCTATGGAGATTGCGGGGGTCTAGTATAAATAAAAGATACATTATATAATACAGAAAGCTCCTTTCATTATAATAATAGAACTTATTGTAAGGTCATTTCCGTGCGTTAAAACAGAAATTAATGTACCTTTTAAGTCCCCCCCCTACATCTGAAGATTTCCGAACGGATAAGAGGAAAAGTAACTTATCCCGTCATTCTATCTTGTCTTTACTGAAACTCCTTACTTTACTAACATCTTTAACCAAAATACAAAAACAAAAAGAATACTTAGGTTCTAATCGCAGCAACTCCCTTATTGACTTAGAGGAGGGCGAGTTAACTTAAAAGAGAGTTTTCCTTGACTTACAGATCCCTTCTTACCAACTATTTATTTACTTACTAGTATTGCTGTAAAAACCCTAAACTCTGTATCCCGATTTCCTATTATGAGCTATACCTAAACACCCTTCAGAGCTTGCTTCTTTTTAAGTTTTAAGACGGATAACCCGCCTATTCTGTATACCTTATCTACTTGCTTAAAATGGACTAAAGATCTCTTGCTTGAAAAAGTCACTCTGCTTATTACCTTGAAAGTTTAATACAAAAGCTTCAGTTTCATATTCCCTTGTAAAGTTAACCGGCTTTAATCTCTATATTCCTTTAAATCCTTACCTTGAAAAAAGGAATTTCTCTCTTATAAAAACTAGAAACTTCACTGAGTTCTACCCCTTACCTTAAATAAGCCCTTGTTTGAAACTTTTCCAGACTCTGAATTCCTTGATTTAGACTACTACCCTTAATAGTACTTCTTTTGATAGCACTTATACTTGTACTCCCTACTTACTGGTGGGGAGCTATACCTTGCTTCTTAAACACGCTTTTAGTTTAGGTACTTTAGATATATAGCAAACCCAAAGACCCAATCTTATAGGAACTCCTTTTTAGTTAGAAAGAGTTATATAAATGATACTCTATCCTGTAAAAAACCATAGGATTCTATCTCACGCAGAGGTAAGCCTTTTTACCCATTTCTTTACTAGACTAAAAGACCTAGTTCCGTATATACCTCAAAGACCTACCCTCTTAACTTGATATTGATAGGCCTTTCTTCCCCGAGTCCTTTTTCTTAAGAAATACTACCTACGCCTGAAAAAGCCCTAATTGACATTATCTTTACACTTTACCGGAAATACATCTACTTATATTTTCATATTTGACTTCATTATAAAATTCCCTGTCTTGTGAAGCAGCTAACCAAAAACGGAGTACCCGACAAGAAAGAGGAAAAGCCATACTTTTTAATCCAATTTCTCTTGCAAAACCCATTCCTTCGAATTCTAAACTAAAGGTAGGGTCTTCCTATCTCAAAACGCTAAGACTGAACCTCCGGAATTCCTTTTAGGAATACAAGATTCTACTTTTAATTTAATGAAAGACTTTATTTAATAGAAGCTCCTAAAAAGGAATACGTATTGATTCAAACAACCCTACTTTATATATCTATAATGTCTAGAATATCATTTATCTTCAGTTTAGGTACTTCTTAAGGTTCCCCCTATTTACCTATTTTATTGCATCTATTTTGAGTTTACTAACTGAACTAGATCTGGAAGCAGGAGACCGCAAGAGAGCAACCAATCCTCTTTTTAGTTAGAAAGAATCCCAGTAATAGAACGAGAAAACAAAAGGAAATGAATACAAATATCAGATCTAAGAAGTAAGCCAAAAGAAAGAAAAGTCAGAAAGTCAAGGCCACAAGGTCAATGGGTGTATCTGTGCTATCCTGTCTACTCAAGAAACTCTAGTACAACAACATCCTTCGCTAAGGCTACAGTCGGTAAGGTAGACTATCTCATGTCCTCCCACCTTATGCTCCATAACGATAAACCCAGGGAACCTGAGGAGTATACCTTATACAAAAGAACAACAAACCTATATGTACTATCTATCTAATCCCTATAAGAAACCCAGTAACCTGTAATTAAACCTATAATCAAATAGCTCCATACCCACTTGCCTGGTTACCTTACCTTCTTATCTTCCTATAGAGTTACCTTACCGGTTAGCCTAGGTATTGCTCTTCCTATTTCTTGTTAATGCTAGGATCAAGAATATGAATAAAAGAAAGAAAACAAGATCCAAAAGCAGGACTAGAACCAAAAAGGAACGGGACCCCGCCCGCTCATTAGAGGCTTCTGTTACCATTCATAACAGGAAGAGTTTTGACTAGATTCCCACAAGATATTCAATTCATTCTATTTAAGTTATTTCAAATCTTGACTTCTTTTGTTTTAGTTCTTGTATTACCCTTTGACTTGAACCCTTACGCTCTGGAAAAACCAAGAGTTGATTTAACACTTACGAAAGCTATGTCTAGGCTACTTACGAGTTCTCTAGTTTATAACAATGTTATTTATATAGGTGATTCTTTGTTAACTGTCTATTTGAGAAGAGTTTCCTAAACTTTTATTACTTTTGCAATTATAGCTGTCCTACTTTTTTCGAAACTCGAGGCCCTTCCTATAGCTAAATTGGGCTTGAGGATTTTTCTCGTAGTCGAAAAAGGAACAACCAAAAAAGTAGCATTCTCTTCTTGAGGCATTTTAGGCCCGTTTTTCTCAAAAAATGTAGGTAATCTTTAGATTTCGCGAAAGTTCATACTTTTGAACTTAAAAGGTAGGGAGTTTGCGAAGACCTATCGACTCTCTCCTGTTCTTACTCTTGTTAATAAAACTAAGAAAATCCAGATACAACTACAGAAAAAAAAGAATATAAAACAAATACAAAAAAGAAATCCGAAAAAGAAACCCACTAAAAAAACTCGTATTTAAAGAAGGAGAAGCCTCCTGTCTCCGGAATCACTTAGATAGTATAGCGGCAGGTAATCCTAGTGCTAAAAAGCAGGAAAGTTATTTATTTTCTTTTTGTTCAACATTCTAGGGTTCCGGGGATAAAACACCGCGTCGGGTTAGAGTGTTCTGTTGGTTCAAATCCTACGAGTAAATCTATTTTTGGTAAATACTAGGTAATTTCACTAACTTAATATTAAAGAATTCTGAATAACTCAGTATTCCCATACTCATTTAAAAAGAAATACAAAGCTAAACACAAAAAGGCCCCCGAACTTAACACGCCTTTGAACAACCACAGCTTCAGAAATTACTCAGCAAATAAAGTTATGCCCACAATTGGGCGTATAGCAAACTTCCTGCATTATAGCTTGCATTGCAGCATTTACTTAAAATTCTTTTTACAAAGCATCTCTCAAGAGTAGAAGTTTTTACTGTGTATTTGCTCTTTTTTTTTTAATCCTTAACGAGAACTCTCGTTTACTGCTTCTTTTTTATTAAACCGAAATACAGGAATCTGGTACTAAAAAGTCTGCTTCGGGTACTACTAGCTATAATACATATAATCCAGTTTTCTAGCAGTAGCTCCATAAAGAGTATCTGGTGACATACCAAAACAACTTAACCTTCTCTCTTCCATTTGCATTGCTAGTTTCGCTTACGTACAGGGTCCTGCTTAGAATACTTAATCAAAATAAAATTGGCTTGAAACTAGACTACTAAAAAAAGAGAGGGCTTCCTTTTGCTTTCTAATCTGGTGAAAGGTAGAATCAAGAAAGGTCTAGCTGCTAAGAGGAGTCAGATAGAGGCTCAAAGTGTAGTTCTTAAGAGTCTGACAAAGACTAAGAGGAGATTGTCTGAAAATCTAGCTTTTCAGAAGGGGTCTTACAGATACAGAAAAGCGGGTATAGCTGAAAGAAGGTTCTAGTTCTAAGGAAAGGTCTAGTTCCAGGGCTTGGTATTAAGAAGCAAGGTATCGAAGAAACAAGTCTCAGTCAAGAGGAATTGCTTTGAGCTTAGGTATAGACCGGACTTTTTAGGGGATGACTCATAATGAGAGTAGTCAGGGTTGAGAAGATCCAATTCTTTATAGGGATTTGTTACATATCTAAAAGCACCTAAACCCTGAATTCTTTGAGCCGTCAAAGTCAAGTTGGATTGACAGTATAGTGGACTCAAAAATTCTCATTCTTGACAGCCCTTCCCTTAAGAAAATGGGTTTGATTGATTTTGCATATAAGGCTGGCCTACGAATGATCGAAAAATGAAGGCCCTTCCATAAACAAATGAGGTCTGATTCGTTTGACCGCAGTCGAAATTGGAACACGCAAAAAGGTCTTTCTAATAGGGAAAGTTTCTATTTTCTATCCATTTTGACAAGAAATTCTTATTTCATATAGCGTAAAAAGTTCTCAACCTGTTTTTGTTTATAGAGCGAACTCCATTTTTCACAAAAAGTAGGAGAGCTATAACTGGAAAAACAATAACAAGCAAGCTTGCCTTCTTAGCAAAAAGACCTGCTGGAGAAAAAGGAGTACCTGACTTTACTAGAGGAGCTACACGGCATCAGTTTGATAGGATTGACTGACTTGATTTAGAAGACTTCGAAACCTGGAATGAAAATGACTACTCTCCGGATCAGAAAGGAGAAGAAAACCTTGAGCCATATTTGACTCCTTTCGTTTCCATTCTTTTCTTCCTTCAAATCTTGAGAATCCGAAACTGGAAACCTAGAAGCAAAAGGAACACAAGAGCAACTGACAACGTTTTGATTCCTCGAATGCCTTTCACTAGAATACCGGGACTCTTAGATACCCGTCTTTGTACTCCCCTTCTTGCTGCTGTGGAGCCCGTCTGTAGCTAGTGTTTTCTTGTTGTTCCCTGGCCTTCTTAAGCTACTTTAACTAGAATGGTACTTATCTAGGATTTTGTAAGTTAAGTTTAAGTAAATAAAGTGTATTCTATTATGTATTAGATAGTTTTAGTTAGTTCTTATTGCTACGGCGAGGAACTAGCCCTATAAATAGAAAGAGAAGTTCCTGTACCTGACTATAGCGAAGCGGAGGAAATGTAATACAGTCTAGTTTGACTTCCTTATTTGTATTCTGTCTTTTATTATTAACAGGAGACGCTTGATACCTAGCCTAGACTCTTAAACTTAAATAAGGGAAGTAGATGCGCGACGAACCCATGACAGAGAGTCCTATTCTAGTAGATCTAGTAGAGTTTGATGTTATTTAATTAATTCATAGTGTACTTTATTGGGTATAATAGGCATTCCTATAAGCAGTCAAATCCTTTTTACGTAATGAATCCAATCCATACTGAATGACTTTTACTGATCCGGTTTCCCTTCTCTAGCAGTGTGGAATTGTTTTGGCACAAGATTTGAGCGTCCATCAAAACTGAGTTTTTCTAGTGTTAATTATGTTCTTTTCTTTGATCAAATAAGTAGTAATAAGAATATCAAAAAAAAAGCAATTCTCGAGTATTGGATTTCGATTTTCGAGATAGAGGCCCGTCTTGTATACCATACTAATACGAAAGTGTGTCCCTCAATCTCTTGTTCACTCTTCTGGAACCTTTAAAAAAAGTAAGGATTCTTGCGTGTATATCTGCCAAGTAAGCAGGGATATTATGAAAGGGTCTCTTTCCTAGTATCGGGGATTTCAAAATTAACAGAAAAATATCCTTAGGGAATCCATTACGCTTTAACTGGGAATTTCCTTAATATTTTAGATTAGAGGATTCCTGAAAAGATGGCATTCTTCGAGAAACTTCACATACCAAACAGAACAAAAAGATTGCTTGTTTTAATAAAGTAGGATTCACTCAGGTATATTTTGGAACAGTAAAGCCACTCTTCACCGTATACTTTTTTACATCTCCCTTTTGAATAATATTCAATATATAGGAAGCCCTTAAGTTTTGTTTTGTAGAGCTATTGAATTTCTCTCCCTCCTCCATGTAGAAATATAGAAAGTTCCGAAACGAAGTACTATACCTTAGCTCCTTACTAGCTCCGAAAGAGTATTATAACACAAACGCAATCCTCTAATTGCTGCTAACGAGTCAAGAGAGTCAGTTTAAATGTATTGATTATAACTAAGTGAAATGTTCCCCAAGATTTCACTACTATAGAGTAAGTACTAAAGAGGCCTTAGCACAATAAGGTTCTATCTTTTACTACTGGATGTTAGTCTTGTTTAAATTCCTTATTATAGGATTCTACGGGTGCTACTTTTAGGGTTCTTTTTTTTAAGTCTTTGTCAGCGCGTAGTCCTGTATATAATATTAATACAATGCAATTGTCTTTAATGCTTATTAGACATGCTCCTAGTTATATCCCCTAAAAGCCTTTGCCAAAGAAGTAACATTTCCTTATTAGTTGGTAAATCAGCAAGCCTTAGTTAGACTCTATCGGTTATGATAAGTAGAAGAACTTCTTAGAACACTTGTTGCATAGTAAAATACAAGTTAGAAAACGCTCGTCGGGTATTAGAATAAGGTAGAGATCCTTTAAACCTTTAAATATGACACTTAAGCAATACTTTACTCTAACTAACAGGGGTCTCCAAGGAACTTAGTAGTAAGGCCTAGGATAACAGAAACCTTTTCTGTTTAGGAACCAGGCGAAATGTTTTATGAAGAAGTAAATAAAATGAAACTAAGTTTGCTTAAGAAATAAGAAAGCTAATAGTGTAATAATGCTTTAGATAGATACCTACTAATCCGGATTTCGCAGAGTTCTCTTCGAAAAAGAACTTTAATTGCTCTGCTCTTGATCTTATAATGTTGTATTCGGGAGCTGAAATTGTCTGCACAAATCGAGTAGTACTATAGAGTTTTTGTTTGACTAAAAGGTAGGAATGAATCTTAAATTTCCTTAGTCATTACAAATTAGAATATAATTAAGAGTTAAATAAAAGTAGTAGTAAAAGCTTCTTGGCGGGATATTTCTTTAAGTCTTTATTTAAGTATTAGTTGTATTATATTATAGGTTTAAGGAATAGTGAACCTTACACTAGAATAGATGCAACATCAACTTCTTAACTTGCTTTTTTTTAATATCTATCCAATCCCAATCTAAAAGACTAAAAACTAGGAAAACCCCTGACCTGAAATGTCACTTCATGGACCTTGGCTTACGATCCCATCTGCTTTTATACTTTTTAATAAAGTAAAGTAAATTCCCGGAAAAAGAAATCCCATAAGAAAAAACCCTTTCTAGTAAATCTATCTAGTAAATACTTTAGCCAAAAATACTGGGAAGTTTGATCTGACTTGATTGAATACCTAACTTTTTTTTGGAGGGAATACCAGAATCAAATTCCTACGAAGTTACGTTACCTTACTGACTCGAAAAGAAAGATGCCAATCTTCCATAGTGAAACCCTACACTCTAAGACCAATGGAAAACCTTTAGAATAAAAGAATTCTAACCCGTCTTAATAAAGCAACTCTAGACTTTAATCCTAAATATCCCTTATAGCGGATAATTTACCTGAAACTTCCCTTACTTAATTAAAGAATACCCTATCCTGTTCAAAAATATACAGTAACATCAACAGGAAATTCCACTTTACTAAAAAACCGGAACCTAAGGACCCTTTAAAGAATACAATCTGGAACTTGAAAACCAAAGCAAATAAAACCCAGGAATTACTCCTTCTTAAACTACTAATTCTGTTATTTCTTTTGCACTGGCTAGATCGGTCTAAGGAAATCAGTAAGAAGGAAATAAGAAGTACCTTGCTGAATACAAGAACTAGACAATTATCCGTTCTCTGTTCTTAGAATGTTCCTAGCTTTCCCAGAATACAATTACAGGAATTAGAATTCAGTTAGAATTTTTAACTCCTTACTATATCGGAATACTAATACAAAGGAATATCTGCTTTCAATTAGAGGATTTCTAGTTAGCTAAATACCAAAAAGTGGTTAGGTTCGAGCTCTGTAAAGAGTACTTGATTTCATTCTCAGGTTACTGTAATTTCCTAGATCATCTTTCTAGAATACAAATAAGCATACTTCATAGCTACAATTCAGAGAGTTGGTTTGCCTGATATAATATAGACCTACAAATTCCTGGTATTGGGAAAGTCTCTATGCTGCCTAACAATAAGGAATGAAATAGATGTTTCCATTATAACAATTCTAAAACCCTTTACCTACAACAAGGACATTCGCTAGACAATAGCTACAAGAATACAAGAATTCCTTTGCCGTCTATAAGCTTAGATCTAGATCGGATTCCATTCTAGCATCAATATAAACTAACTAGCTTCCAAAGCTCCTTACTAGACTAGATCGGTATCATGCTCTATAAGAAAGAAGTACCTTGAAAGACAAGAAATCTCTTATAATTTCCATAAATATCCTAAACCTTTAGACCTAATAAGGCAAATACATTATACTCCTTAAAAAAAAACTATTACTACTAAACTGGAACTTTCAGTCTTAGAATCCTTATAGCTACTTCCCTCTTGCCAAGAACTAAAGCCTAGAGCTACAGTCAAAGTAAATACAAAATCTGTTATCAACCTTTCCTGGCTAAAGACAGATAGAGTTACTGTCTTACTGTCTTACAAGAACTGGAGTCTTTTTAGTTAGGTTGGTACCTAAGATGTTGAGGACTTTCTTTTAATAAAAGATGGTGTTATGTGACTTATTAGATTGGTTGCAATTATAGTTCGGTTATGAAGAAGTTATGTTATCCTCTGCTTTACTAAATTGGAACGGATACTCTCTAGAATCAACCCCTCGCTTTAGCTACAACAAAGAAATCCTGGAATTCATTATCTTAAAATAAACACCTTACCTGCTTACTGAATACAAGTACAAATAGAATCTGGTTTCTGTCTTAGCAAGACCGACTAACATAATGTTATAGAATCCTGTTTAGGTTCCAGCGATCGTAGCAGCAGTCTTGGCAGGGGAAATCCTCTCCAAGATGAATCTTGTCTCGCTTTCAACTGCTTTCAGGTTAGCAACACCGGCTAACAAGGAAGATAAGAAAGAATAGAATCGTAAAGTCCAGTGAGTTTTCGATTAAAAAGCAAGATTTTTTAAGACAGAGCTCTTATTCTATTCTGAAGTTAATTATCTATTAGAATATTGTGGGTAATTCCTAGGGTCAACCCTGTTTTATAGGCATTTAATATAAGATTAAGACTTTCTGTTGTACCGAAAGAGGTCCTTAGCCTTAGAGTACCTACTATTGAAACATAGATCATCTACATTAAGCAGGCGTATATTATAAAGCAAGTACTTGGATTCCTCTTTTTTTTTGAAAGGTTTGCATATGGGTTTCCTCCTCTTAGGTTATTGTATTTATACGGCACCTTCGCGGGTAAATAGCTCTGTAACTAAGCTGTCAGAGAGACCTGACTTCAGTATTCTTAAAAAAACTATATATCCCTTCTCTTGGCGACGTAAGTGCTACCCTATCTTACAAATTTTTAAAGCGAATTTTAATAGAAGGCACGTGTTATAAAAAACCTAGATACATTAGATTGCGTACCTGTTCTTGGTTAATCACATAGTGCATAAAAGACCTTAATCCCGATTTTTATTTATTTAGTACTTTCAGTTAAAGTAGTTCGAAGTCCAATTATCTAAGGGGACCTTGGGTATTAGTTTACTAGTATATATTTCAAATAAAACATGATTCATACCTACACCCATTCAATGAGTAACTGATCCCTCCTCACACTAAACTACAACTGCTAATACTCTCCGGCTTTTATAAGGATCCAATAACTCTAGTACTTCGTCTTATACTTACCTACAAAGAAAAGCTACGGGGCGCTTTATTCAACGCAAACTCAAGTGAAACCCGTTTCGAAACTAAGATTTTCTAATGAATATGAAAAAAGTTTCTTATTTACTAAAATTTATACTTGAATATAGCACTTGCGAAATTTATGCTAGACAAAACAAGATATTTTATACTCTCTTACATAATGGAAGGCACAAAATAGTAAGAAAGAGTCCTAAATCTAGTATATGCTAAAGGTGGGCTGACCCTTATACACGAGAATATAATGTCCTTTTTAATGAAAGTTTATTCGCACGCAAGAGCTAACCCCTATTCAATGGGGTCTTTTAAATATGAAATTACCTATAATAAAAACTCTCTAGCCTGAAAAGTCAGAAAAACCAAAGACTGCTTTTTTAGCAAAGATATAAGTTCTCCTTAACGTGTCTGGGCGAAACTAAACATAAGTAACAAGCGCTTGCTTATGAACGTTTAACCTGCTATGCTTGTATATTCTATATTAGAGGAGGATATCTATTTACTTTATAAACTCATTAATAGTTCCTCTCGCAGGGTACATTTTCTACTTTAATTAAGAAGAAAACCAGAGGGGGGTACTCGTTAAGCAAGAGAGTTTCATGGTTTCGCTCGAGTATCTATTACTGAAGCTCTCTTACCTACTTGTAATATATCAGAGCTTGCTCTTGAATAAGGAAACGAGGATAGGCCTATGCTAAAGAGTGCTAACTATATAATTTGTTAAAAAGTTGAATACTTTATTTCAATAGATGATTATGAGAATTGTGTTATCCTGTTTAATTAGTAGATTGCTTTTTATATGTTCTTGCTTACTTTTCTTTATGAATCTCTGTTACTCCTGATGCTAAGCCAGCCGCGAAATTCTGTATTTTCGCATAAAAATCGATTTAAAGTTAACAGAAAAGGAAAACCCTATGTATCTTATTTAGCTAATGCCCTTGACCAAGTTTCGTCTTAATAGTAAGTGCCCTTTCTTTTCCGGCTACATGTAGTATGGGTATTTTTTACCATCGGCAATGCGAGAAGTATCAGAAAAGCTTCACAATAAACAGAAGAAAAAGATAAAGATGAAAGAGCAAAAACTTTTAGTTTGTTGTCTTATAAGGTTTTATCTTTTTAGGTATAACAAAAATTAATTACGAATATTACAAAGTTAAGTCTAACAAGGAAGTCCCCCTAATTATATATTAAATATAGGTAGGAATACTTTCACACTGAACTACTAAGCAATTCTGAGCAAAGGGAATTTAGAACCCGAGCATAAGTTATCACACCGGGACTCCTATAATTTAGGATTCTTTTTCAACTTTTGAAGGATGTGGAATGATATAATAAGGGCTGCATATTGACTAGTCTACTATTTTCTAAGGGAAGATGTATATCACTAGTACAGCAACACTTTAATTATCAAAAACTAATTGAAGAATGAGGCACTTAACCTCATGGTTGTACAGCTTTTTACTAGTTTTTTCGCTTACTTATATTATTAGGCCCATACATAGAGGGGTCCTCTTATAAAGTGGATTTTTATCAAAAACTTTTTCCTATTGTATAAGCATCTTCCTTCAAGTTAATCGGTAAATCCTCAGATAAAAGTCTTAACTATATAGAATAGAATTGCACAGGATTTAATAGTACTTTTTTCAACAATTACAATGCACTAGCCAGATCCAGATAAAGAACCCGGGAGCTCTTTAAAACTAACGAAGTTCCATTAAAATCTATTTACCTTCTTATAAGTTAACGAAATTTACAGAAAAGTATAACGCTCATTTTTTAAGGATCGGACATGTGATTAAAAAATAACTAAGTTAATTGATATCTATATGTTATATTTAGCTCAGGAGACTGCCATGTTAGGATACTTTTTTTTAGCGTCTCCACTTTTGCTAGAATAAAGAGGTCTCTTGTATTCTTATGGGAGTTTTTTTGCTTTCAATTTCAGTCTTTTTCAATAGTTGCAGCTTTGGGTTCTAATAAAATAAGGAGATTCGGGCATACTAGAGCAGTAAGTCTATATAAATTTACTGCAACTGGGTCTTCTTAAAAAAGGTACAAGAAATGAGATGTAATCTCTCTTACTATTTAGGAAAAAGCATAATATAAAGAAAACCCAGATTAAAAAGTAGACTTTTTTTTCTGTGGATCCTGACGAGTCGGCCATATATCTATAAAGTATCCTAAAACGAGGGTAGCCCCTAGGAGACTTTTTGTCTACACCATTCCATAAAATTTGATTTACTTTGCCGGGTTGCCTTAGGGCTTTTTAGTACTCTATACTTGTAAGGAAGTGGATTCCTTTATTTATTAGTTTAGTTGTTACTTCATAAATGTAGACCAAATTCTCGCCCTACGTATGAGGCTTCTCTCTTATATTTAATTAAAATTATTTCGAAATATCCACCCCGTTCTTGTGCAGCGAGCAAAGCATATAATAAAGAGTTCTGGGGAATTTACTTCTTTATATTTATATCTTTTTAAGAAGGCATACTCTAAAAATCCGTGTACCAGACGAAAGACACGAATAAGTTTTTTATGGATATCACAAAGGAAGTCTTACAAATTTTAATTCACTGGGTTGAGAATCCTAAACCAAACAAGATCCCGTGCAAGGAATCTCCAGGCTTCTTCTACATTATTTAGAAAAACCAAGTAAGCACTAAAATGTTCTATAAATAAAAACTATAGCACAAGGCTAGTCATTTCATAAGTTGGTAGGAGTCTCTACTATAAACAGTGTACACGGGGCAGTCTAGTAATTTTAACAAAACAAAATACGGATGCAATTCACTCCTGGATTACTTTTAAAAGACTCTTCAAAGACCCCCTTTCGAAAAGGGTTTCGGTATGCATTTCTAGCTCTATACTATAGTAAGGAGCCCCTTAAAAGAAAAAAGGCTTTCTGATATACATTGATGAGAGTCTTTCCTCTTTTTACTGTGTATTCTACTGAACTAAGAAAAAATTAATAACACTTGGCCAAAACTTCGTCTACTTTGGGTTACTCCCCGTTTTTTAGAAAGTTTCTATGCCCTTTCAGATTTACACACGAGTAAAAGCTAGTTAGAAAAGACTCCGCTGAGAGTTCCTATTGATTCCCTCTAAAAAGTTTTCTACACTTTACTTTAGAATCCCATGATGCAAGAACTGCTTGACTCTTCCTTTTTGGTCTTCTTGGAGCAAAGGTACAGAAAGATTTCGAGTCTTCTAAATAGCCTATACATACCCTTCGAAGGAGAGGCTTTTCACTGATAATTTGAAAGTACTCAATGAAGAAAGTTCCAGGTATTTAGAGTATGAAACAGGGGGTGCATAGGAGTATAACTAAGATACAGAGTCTAGGTATTCATAAGAGATTTATAGCCGCTAAGATAAGAGGTATAGCTTATAACAAAGGGATACCCCATAAGCTAGAACCCTTCGAATAAAGAGTCTTAACATTACATTAAAGCTGAAGTTTTCGCGAAGAGTAGAAAAGAGAGTACAGGTTATAAGAAAGTGGATGTAAGTAAAGGCATGAAGACTAATAAGAGACTAATACAGAAAAAGAAGAGTTAGGCTACAACAAGGAAGATCCATAGTTTGGTTTTTAAGATTTTAAGATCAAGATCTTGGTTTAAGAGGCTTTAAAAAGTAAGGCTCATACAAAGAGGTATTACAAAATGGGGCAAATAGTCAATTCTTGTTTTTACTGTATATGTTTCCTACTTTTTTCTGAAATTCAAACTTGTATTAACTGATGGGGGTCCCGTAATATGAAAACTTACAAGGGCTATAACTACTTACGGACATTCATACAGTATAAGTTTAGAAAACTTCAAAGGATTTTATACCTTAGTTAAAAGACTCGAAACCTTCCCTAGCTGTATCAGTATCCTTTAGTCTTACTAGTCTTTTCGATATAGGGCCTCTTATTGCAGATACTTATAGTAGTTCTATCTAAATCTGTATTAGTTACTAGATAGATAATAGGTATTTTAGGAGTTCTTAAAGATTCTTTAGGTGTATTCCTGTTCTCTGTTCTTATCATTAAAAGAGGCAAGTGAAAGGGAAAAATCTATCTTGGTGAGGTTAGTTAGCTTGGTTTGGGTACTTCCAGAGTTAGGAATTGAGAAAGTTAGGATCTGAACAAAGTGAAGAGGGGTAAGAAGAGTAAGTACAATCAAGACGGGTATAGCTCTATAGAGGGTTAAGAAGACTACTAAGAAAGTTCTCAAGATAGGTGGTGCAGGTATTAAGAAAAGTTTAGCAAGTAAAGTAAGAAAGTAAGGAGGCTAAAGAAGTGAAGTTAAAGTCAAAGAAGTTCCGTTTTCCAGTTGTTGGTTATAGCGTAAGTAGATATATTCAATATACTGCATTTTCTTTACTCTTGATGCCTACGGTCAGGTACAACACGCAGGAATAATCTCTCCACTCGCCTCTTTGTAGCAGTAAGAAGAAAGCAAAAGAGGAATATACCTTACACTAATAGACCAAGTAATACAGTAGAATATTATTTACTAATACATCTATTTCATAGTTTCATATTAAAGCAGTATGTACCTATTAAACTAATAAAAGAATACTATAACTACTAAACTTACTATCTAATATATGCGGGTATTTTACCAATTTAAAGGTTCATGATAGGACTAAAATACCGAGATGCAGTAATCATACAGAATAATTTGGTACTTATTGAGTCTTTCCGATCTTGATTCCAAATTTTATTTCTAGAAATAAGGAATTTCTTTTACACTAAAACATAATTACATGGAACGAGACTTTATGAGAAAAAAGTTGAATAAATTAATTGACTAAAGTCCTATTCACTTAGGTACGTAAGTGATGAATAAACTTTGTCATATTCAATTTTTTGGTATAGACAATCCAGAGGTTCGAAAAGCCTCTTAAATGCCTTCGCTGACACTGAAACCCCAAATAAAAGAAACCTCACAACTGAAAGTAATAAAGATAGACATGTACCGTCAATTAAAGTTTTCTTAGATTCAAATAAAGTATTAAACAATTTTCTTTTTATCTAAGGGGCGCTCCACCCTTTCACGCAAATACGCACGTAATTCCCTCTATAGAATACCAGGAGTTCCCTCGGGTTAAAAGTGAAGGCTTTGTTTCTTATAATAAGCTTTTATACACCGCTCCGGACAAGAATATACAATGCTAAACCCCTAAGGATTCCTCAGTATAGAATAGTAAAAGTAATTATTGAAGAATATGGAAAACCCTAAAGTTAGATAGAGTACCTTTTAAATTGAAAAAGGTAAGCCGCAGAGAAAATACAGGGAATATCCTTAATAAAAGTCTGAGACAAATCAATACCTTAAAATTTTATCACCATGTAAAAGAAGTCAGTTGGTTTACGTTTCCCTTATCGGGTTGTAGTGTTAGAACTATAATAAAACAGAGAATATATCTCGCAAACGTATACAGTATAGCTTAGTTGCCTCAGTCTCTTTTCGGTTTCATTCATTTGTTACTTAGTCTAACCCCGATCAATTAAGTATAAATAGTACCAAGATTTCCTTAAAATGATAGGTTATTCCCAACTATGCTTTCTAATTTCTAAACTGCAGGTTGCGCTTGAGGTTAAATCTGGTCCCTTAATCTACGGGATTTCATAGGTTTTTGGTTGGCTACCTCAGCACGGGGAATCTAACATTTTTTTTTAGTACATTTGTCTTTGTTGGCTTTCTCGTCAGTACAAGGTGAAATTCCTGTGAATAGTCCTAAATCTTGGCTATTCTTGTCTATTTCGAGATAAAACGCTTGGGAATCTCTTTGTAGGAGTCAACCCCGCTGCGTAATAAGGCGAAAAGTTTCATACTGAATACTAAAAGCAAAAGTCTAGTTACTCGAGGCGGCTTTAAGAATTATAGTAAGAAGTGCTTTTACAAAAAATAATGTATAGGGTTTTGCAAGAAAAAGTGGCCTTAGCCAGTTAGGAAACATATCTAAGGAATTTTGTAACAGACAAGAAATCCGGGAGAGCTAGGTAAACCTTCGTAAGAAAGTGACTACAGCTTCTTAGAACAAAGAGCACCGTCGATAAAACCCTTATTAAGAAAGAGGCTCAATTCTGTAATTGTGTTCGTTCGTATACTAGTTTTTTTGAGACCAAGGGATAGGATACTTCACCAAGCGCTAGCTATTTACTGAATAACCCGGTTTTTCTAAACAAGTATGAGTCAATTCTTTTCCATTCTAAAAAGGATCTAATTACTTTGACCTAGAACTTGTACTTGAAAGAATTCTTTAACCCCGCGTGTTACGGCGAATTCCTTTGCGCTAGGAAGGTTACCCAAGCACCTTCGTTTAGTAAGAAACTATACTTCTAGCAGCTATACTAGAACCATAGCAAATTCTCTATATACCTTACAAATGAGTACTCCTATATATAATAGCTTACTTAAAACCTATTTTCGCTTTAAAGAGGGCCCTAAGTATTCCACAAAAGTGAGGAATCTTTCATTGTACCAGCTAAAGATCTAGGCGTTAATGATAAAGCTGGATATGTTTTTTAGGTTTTTAGTTTAATAAGGAGAATCCAATTCTAAGTGATTTCATTTCGACTAGTTCAACTGAAAATGCTAATAATTTCTCTTAGTTTTATAGTCTTTTTTTACATTTATAAAATGAATTTTGTAAAAAAAAAGAGAGATGCTTAATATCCTACTTTTTCTAAATCATGCTTTTTCTATCCTTAATTCACTTGAATAGAATGCACAAGAGTTGGTATAAAAAGATTATAATATATATATAATAATCCACCTCTTCAGAGATCCCAGATTTGGTAAACCAACTTATAAACCTCCTCAAGGCCATTGGTTCAAATCGACTTCTAAGCGGATAAAAATAGACTGTTATTAAAAAGCTATACTTAGAGGAGTATCTTACCAAGCTATTACCATAAATTCGGATTCGAGTTTAAGTATAGAAAAATACTGTTTATGATACGTACATTTTAAGGTGTAAATGTCTAGGATACTTTAAGACTTCCCACTAGCTTATTCGTAGTTTTTTCTAATAGGTTTAGGAGCTCTTGTAGCTCTTGGTTTTGGAAAGCAGGCTGTCATGCCGGTAACTAATGAGACTCAAAATTCTTAATCTTAGAAATTCCTGGTTTTCTAGTTTAGTTAAGATTTTTGAGGTGAATATTATAGCTAAAGTAATTCTTGTTTTAGAGTCTGCTGATTGTCATTATGTAAATCATATTGAAGCTAATGAATTTCCAGAAATCAGGTGGTGATAAAAATGAAGGAGTTTTAGAAGAAATTGTTCTAATGGAGGCATCTAGATCCTACTTACCTTAGGACCTTCTTAGGAGAGACGATCGATCTATGTGTATAGCAAGTAAAGGAGTTCAACAGATAATTGTAGCTACAGGATTAGAATTCCCGGTTAAAGCTAAAGGACTCAATAGCGAGGAAAGGATTAGAATATTAAGTAAATCCCACTTTGAGGAAACAGCTTACTTAAGAGCCAAACTGCAGAACATTCTAGCTAGTAAGCTTTCTAGTGTGTTCGAGGTTTCCTGGTAAAAGGTTTAAGCTCAAAGAATCTGGGTATGTTTATGAAAGGAATTCAGATAAGGGGCATTTCAGGTCAGGGTTTTCCTAGATTTGAGTCTGATAGGTATTTTAAAGATTAAGGAAGTCAAATTGAAGAGGTTCTTTTTCTTTTTCCTGATGTTGGTGTTGTTGTTAGTGTAAGGTTAACTTTACTAGAAACTATTGTGCATTTCCCGCCCTCACTACGTTTCAGTCAGGTAGATTGATTGTCTCCTAATCTCTCTAAGGCTCTCCCCTCATTTTGATAAGCTACAAGGAAGAAGAGGAAATATATGTTCTTAAAAACTGTAATCCATAACTTCTATAACCATTCATGATAGACTGATAAAGATAATACAAAATCCCATATCAATAAGAAGAATAAGCACCAGGCTAGAAGCTCCGTAAGACCCAAGAAGGGGATTTCTTTATTTTATCCAGGAATTTCTATTAACTGACTAATTCGATAAAGGAGTCAATAGATTCTTGTCTAAATGCTAAAGGAATTGAAGGCAAAGAATGATTTTTTCTGGAATGCTAGGAACCTTGTATAGCTGGCAATTGAAGGACTTACTTATAGAATTTCTTGTAAGCGGGTAGAGGATAACATAAACAGATTTCCTTTCTTTTGTTCTAGAATTTGAGAGGATATTCCTAAGACTTCCCCTTATCCAAAAACAGATATAGTTTAGGAAATAAGAAGGAAGTCAATAAATTATAATGTGCTAGCGAATAATTGTAAAAAAAAAGCTTGCCAGTTATAATTAAGGGATATTTTATAGCTATAGCTCTAGTTAAAGATATTTCAAATCAAATTAAGGAGTCTAATAAAGCAGTTATAGGTTATAAGAAATTCAGGTTCTGGAAAACGAGTCCTTTTGTCTGGGAAGTTTCAGAAATAAGTTTTTACAATGTCCTTTAGTTTTATTAGTTTAGTGGAAGTCTTTTAGGATCTTTTAAGCTAAATCTGGGAATTTTTTCCTTAGGTGCTGGTTACAGTGTAAGGTTAACTATACTGAGACTATCCCCGCCCTCCGGATGCCTCCAGTTGGGTAGATGGATTCATGTATATACTTACAAGGTTTCTATCTTCCAAAACGATAAGCAACAGAGAACAATCAGTCTTTTCCTAAAAAAAGAGTTACTTCTTATTGTGAGTGTCCTTTCCAGTATCTGTAGCTGTTTTAACAAATAGAATTGATGTCATGCTTTTGCTTTTAGGATTCTGTTGATTGAATAGAAATATTACAGAATTTACAAGAAATTCCTAAGTAAAGGTACCTGGGTTTTCCTTTTTCTAAATCTCTCTAAAGGGTCCGTAATGAAATCTTAACTATGGGAAATCCGCTTTCGGAGTCAAATGCAACACCTTTTTGGCAGCTAAGCAGGTAAAGGATTTTAATTAAACAGAATTCTAATTTCTAATTCCTTTTGTTAAGAGTATCTTCCTAAGTATCTGATAATTAGTTTTCTTTTTAGAATGAAATTATCTTCTTTTTCTTGATTTACAAACCTGGTAGGGCATTCCTTATTGTACTAATTCGGTTTTAGAACCAATCTATAAGCTGGCAAAAGAGATAATCCTAAGTCTTAATGGAACCAAGGCAACCGTAAGGTTGTTCTAAAGCTGGCTACATTCCCGGTTCAGGAGTATGAGACAGAAGATAATTCTCTAGTTGGTTGTAAGATAGAGGACTCTCTAAATTAATCTGGGATTGAAGCTCTATCTGTATATGCTAATGGAGAAGAACTGATATGCTGTAAAGGAGGATAACATAAACTGAGTTCTTGAGTTTCCTTACTTAACTTAAGGGGTTATGCTGGTATCGAATTCCCAAGGCAAACAAGTAAACTAACTTGTCCATTTCGTTTACTTCTTGTACTCATTCTGGTTCGGCTAGTACTAATTGAAATTCTATTCTCTTATCATGCATAAAGATAAAGCCTAACTAAGTTTTTTTATCAGGAAGAGCCAACAAAAAGAAATAGTACTTATTGGTAAATTGCTATAGTTCTAAGTACTTGATATACCTCTTTGTAAGAGTGTTCTAGTGCGCGAGTTTTACAATTTTCAAAGATTTAGGATTCTTCTACTAGTAAGCGAATAGTATAATATTCAATCAGAAGGATTCATAGCTAAGTTAGTTTTATGGGAGTCTCCTTCTCCTGGATTTGAACCTTTGACACTTGTTTAGTACCTTGCTCTAACCGATTGAACTACAATCCCAAAATAAAGAAGTCGGGCAAGGGAAGGAAAATAGAGACTCTTTTGAATGAGGTCTAAGAAATAAGGAATTAATAGTCTTTTGTAACTAATGTAGCTAGTGTACTTATTGTGTAGGGAAGTCTATTACTATATAGGTAGTTAATAGTTATGTAATAGCTAGTATAGTATTAGGAATAGGTGTTTACTATGAGTTATAGTTAGGTGTCTATAATAAGGGGTTCTAGGGGATTCCTCTTAGTAGTTAGCTTTTTAAAGCGCATAACATAGAATTCTTGTATACTATGACAATTTTTTTTAGTTTATTACAGCAAAACTATTAGGATATTTCATTCAGGAAACTTAGGCGCCTCTTACTTCTCTTTTATAAGTTTTGGGCATTACGACGGAAATTCAGGGATCCTTTTGACTTTAAAGGTTATAATAGCGGGTCCGATGCTTAACAAGATCAGAGATTCAGGGCAACTTGAAATAGTGTTAAATATTAAGGTTAAGGAGCACTTTTTATATTGCATAAGATGCTCTGGGTATTGGTAGTGAGAGTAAGGAGTTTATCAAAAAACACAGCTTCTCCTAAACATATGCAAATAATAAGCCCGTACTGTAAGGATGTTTATAGATTTAATCACTTAAATAGAAATTCTTTCATTTTTCATTTTCCTTCTTGGTTATTTAATCCCAGTCAAGCTAGTCTTCGATTTACTATATAAACCCGAGGGTCTTAAAAGTATAAAGTAGAAGGTTCTGGTCCCATTATACAGCAAGGAAACTTGTCTAGTATGCATCCTATAAAACCATTTTATGTGTGATACCCCACTCTCTGGTAGAGTACTCAATTTATTAACTAAAAGCTGAATCCACTCGTATGAGTAGCCTCCCTTGCCTATCCACTTTTTATAAGTCTTATTTGTCTTGATAACCATACCTTTCTTGTAGTCCGTCTTATAATATAACCTGTACTTATTGTAGCTATCTTCTAATGCTTGATAGGGCTTGCTTTAGTTTAGAAAGGTTCTTTAGTCTAAGGTTGGCTTAATTGTAAAGGTTTACTTAGTTTTACCAGACAGATACCCTTAGCGTGCTCCATATTTGATCTCTCCGAAAGAATCCTAGTGGAGCGGTAAATTCTATTCTTTTAGAATTGAGTCTCTGGCAAAGGAAAAAGTTTACAATTTAAGGGCACCCCTATATATATAAATATATAAAGTGGAAACCCAGAAAGAGCTAGCGCCTACCCCAGACCAGAAGAGATAAGCGGTTAAATACACCATTATGAAGTAAAACTAGATATATTCTATTCTGGCACCTCTCAATTTTCGAGTTTTTTAGGAGTATGATAAGTCCAGCTTATACCAAACAGAATCTTTTGAGTTCAGTTATTTTTCATGGCATGCCTTACTTATATTTTCAGTATTACCTAAAGGAGTCCTGACTATATCTATTAACAAATGCATTTTAATGATAGGAAAAAAAGGTGTATCTTACCCATATCTTTTTTTATACCCAGTTTCTACTAGAGTTTTTTGTTTCCTTCTCCAAACTTGCCCAAATTCCTTAGAAGTAAAGGTATAGCCAGCACCTACTATGAGCTCTACTCGTGAGTTTCCAGATTTGATAAAAGTTTACAAAGAACTGAAGTTAGGTTTGCGTTTATAGGATATAAGGTACCCCTATTTTAAAGATAGTCAGTACTTCGTTAATAGAAGGCCCTCTTTGACTACAACTCTTTGCGCAGCTTCTTTTGTTGAGTGGAACGGAACCCCTTTTTTGGTGCCTCATTATTAGTATAACTCGGCTTTGCCAAGTAGAATTTTGTTGGCATAAGGAAACAAAAAGCAAGATTTTTTATCTTTCGTCTTTTCAAGATTTTCATATAAGCCTGTAAGAGCGTAAGGGTATCTTTTTTAGCAGGAGAAGTGCTTCAGGTTATTGACACAACTACTCAGTAAAAATAATATACAGCCTTTACCCAAGAATCGGATCCCTCAAATCACTACTTATTTATACAAAATGAAATATGAAGTTTTTCCTTGCAGCGACGAATACCCTAAGTCTAATAGAAATTACCAATCCTAGAATAATATAAAGAGTATCCATAACTGAACTTGGCTAAACAAGGGATTCTCCTAAACTGAAGGGATAAATACACAAAAATTCTTATGTCAACTTATCAATAGAAATTCGCATATGATTATATACGCAAGTAAAAGCATTTATCAATTTAAGAAGAGCCTGCCCGCGAAGGGATTTCTTACTAAAGTACTCTGCCTGGGTTCATTATATTAATCAGGTCCGTACTCGAAAAAGCGGAATAGCATGCCATAGGAATTCCTTTTCTAGCATTATTATATTAGATGCAGGACTTTTCTATTAGTGGCCCCTAAACACAATATCAGGTATTACGCGTTAAGGGAACTAGAGGTAAGACTCAATAAGTATAGTTTCAGTGCTAGTCAATTTTATTTTCTATTTCTAAAGTTACTCTGTTCTCATAGCTTTAAAAACAGGTTGGCTCCATTATTGAAAGAGTAATTTAACCAGTTTAGGGCTAACTTATTGGTCGAACAGTGCTCCGTTAGGTAGCCAAAAAGCTCGTAAGATCTTAGAGATCTCATTTATTTTGAGAATTCCTCTTATTGCTTTTGCACTTTGAAGAGTATTACACAAAGAATCCGACTCGAACCACGCTCGAGCTCCGGTTTATTTGTACTACCCCCTATTATCTTGGTCTACTAATTCGATTAGGGAACCCTTATAAATATTTTCAAAGTGTGGGTTCAGGGGCATAACGTAGACTCATCGGCGCGGGATGTAAAGATTCAAATCCTGCTCCCGCTAGAATAGGAAAACTACTTTTGATTGATTCCTTATGCGATACTGCTTCATTTTATAGGGATTGAAAGGAAAATAGTGCTAAGATCCAGGATAAACTACTTTATATATATATATTTGTATAAAAGTTCTTTAAGGAAATTCTTTTTTTTTTCTAAAATTACTTAAGTTATTCTCTTTTCTTAAAAAAGCACACAATTTTCTAAGTTTGGTTTCTTTAAGAAACTCTTCCTAATTTGATAGCTTAACAGCAGAGTAAAAAAGGGATTTCCATAGGTATATTTTGCATAGACAGTTTTACTACAAAAGTCAAAGTCTTTATCAGTAAGTGTTTGTATTATACCTTATTAGTTTCGAAGAACTGTGGATTCATAGGGTTATCAGTGCATCTATTTTGAATTGTTTATACAGCCTTTATTGAGTTTTGACAGTATAAATACCTGGATTTTACTCTTAGCATTGAAAGGCTTCTGATTGAGCGAGAGATTTCCATTTTTGTATTATAGAGCAAGAACTCTTTTTACCAAAATATGACTAGAATTTGTAAAAACTTGTATTAGCACTTGCAATTTCGTATACACACTAAAGCGCGCTTCTTCGAAAAAGTAACTGGAATCCTTTGTGTACTATAATAACTTATCTGATAGAAATCTCAGTCAAGAAAGTCAAAAGGTTGAAAGAGCTCGGCTGATTAGAGCGACAAGACTGAAACTCCCAGGTATAGGTTCAAAACGAGTCCCTTAAATGTTGAAGACCCGGTGGATCTGGTTTTACTTTGTATAGCGATACTCCAGAATGAGCGTAGTCAAATCTAAGTTCTTCTTTTTCGATAGCATTTCTACCTAAATCCGTAGTAGTAATGTAATCGTACAGCAAGGGACAGAGGAAAAAAACACTAGTAACCTTTATTATTTAAAATGCCGTTTATCTGTACTTCAGGTACTCAGTACTTTTACATTTACCTCTGAAAAACATTATCTTTCTTATAGTTCCAATTCTTTAAATAGTTCAGTTATACCTTATTCAAAGGCAAATCGAGTGGGAATAAGTTAATTAAATAGAAGAGAGTAAATTCCCAACATTAAGAAGTAACAAATCCGATAGGGACATTGGGTAGACCCGTATTCCCATATTAAAATCAGAATTTCCCGTATTTTAAAACTCTACACTTCCCTTTCGGGCTTCCACCTTGGCTAGAATTATCGGCTTAGGGACGTTACTTTATCTGGAATTTTACTCTCTTTATAGGTTATATAACTTTCCTCTATATTATGTAAGTACTCGAAAAAAAACTTCTCAGTAAGTCTTTAAATCAGACATAAAAGGATTGTATATCCCTACCCTATATCTTCAACTGTAGTAATTCGAGCTCTATTTAGTTACTTCCATTCTTTTCATACCTACTTAACTAAAGGTCCCATATAGCCGGAAAGGCCGCCTCAGTATTATTTTTCATTCGTAAAAGATGTTATAAATAACTCAAGTTTAGTTAAAATAACAAGCGTAAATGCCACGAGGAGGAGTTCCGTTTTAAAATTTATCTACTTAGAGAAAAGCCTTTTTGTTACTACTTTCTTTGGATATCCTACTGGAATAAAGGGAGTCTTTTTCTATTTGCTATACTTCAAGTTTCCTAGCTATTTTCCGTGCGAACAAAAAAGTTTCTGGATATAAAATGGCAGAAGCTTGATTTCCTTTTAATACAATAAATGGACTCTCCTTTCAAAAAAGTACAAGTAAAATAAAAACAGCGGTTGGTAAGGCGTCAGTCTTATATATCGGTGTATAGGGTTCGGCCTTAAACAGCTACTACCGCTTGTTTAAGCTCATCACTGTTAAGTCAGAGCTTAAGACTCCAAAACCTGTTTATTAAGGTATAACTAAAGCTTTTTTAAATACTTTATCTTGGGCAGAGGGAGACACTCGTTTTTTAGTGTAATCATATAATCAGAAGTATCTCTGCCGGGTCTCAAAGTCAATTTCAGCTGTGTTTTCATTTCATAAGAGTATAAGGACTTAAAAGCGTATTAATCAATTCGGTATCATAATATTAGCGATTCCTTTCTGCATTTCCACAAAAAGACTCAAGTGAATAATTCCCTTGTTAGAATCAGATAAAGAAGAATCCTTTCTTACTAGGGCTAGAAAATAACTTCCCTTAGCTTAGAGTTTTAGGATAAAGAAAATAGGTGCAGCCCCCTAAATGCCTTGAACCAAGCTGGGTCTACTAACTTCAAATTTCTAAGGCAAATAGAGGACTTTTTACGAGATTAAAAAAAAAATTGCAAATTATTCCTTTACTTCATCTTATCGACAAATATTAAACTCTGTATATTTCCTAGACGGAGCTCTCACTATTTAAATTCAAGCTTTTAAACATAATGTTAGCAGAATCCTGTTTAATAAAGAGGTAGAGCACAAAGTATGAATGAAAAGAAAATCCCGATCAGGAACGAGTAGTTTTTTAAGGCTCGCAATTATGATATATATTTATTAGTAAGCGTAGCCCATTGGTTTGATCCTGGGAAAAGTAAATTAAGAAAATGGCATTAGATACGATAGGAGTCCTAGTATACAAGAGTTTGCGTATGGCGGAGTTATAACCTACGAGCACGATTATTAAAAAAGGGAGTCCTTGTTTGTTAAACATTTACCTTTTTAATTAGTCTTATTTCAGTGATTAAATCAATAATTAGCAGGTATATCCCACATAATAAGTTAAGCTAACTTATTCGATAATTCGATATATGTTTTTATTTATTTAAATAGTGCTTTATGATCTTAAGTTCAGGATTTCCTTTTTGAACTATACACCCCTCTAGCAAGATTGCATAGGAGGACACTTTATAAGAGGGAGCAAAGCATAAAAAAGTCGCTTTACTAATACGAGTTGAACCAACGATATTCTATAAAACTAAGAATTAGGTATGGGACACTTTAGTGTGTTAAGTATGTAAAATTTAATATAAACAAATTCGTAAGCTCTAGTTAAGAATCTTGGGTGACAAGACGCGGTTCCTATTTGTGTTTTTATAAATAGATATATATAAGCAACCGTTGAGTCCTTGGTTAGTAAAAACAGACGTTATGACAAAAAACTTTGTCTTACTAATTAGCATTCTAAGCTTTATACATTTTTGAGTGTATAAACGTGAAGTAAACCTATTCAAGAGCAAAGTATCAGTCACGACATCCTTTTTATTAATTAAGTTAAGGGTCTCCCAGTAGTAAAGGTAGAGTACTTATCTTATAAATCTAACTTTGCTTTAATTCCTTATTTCTAAATTAGTTTTTGTAGTTAAGGATAAATCCAAGGGATTTCTCACCAGCCTTTATAAATCCAATTTAGAAGGTCTCCCTATATCGGTATTGAAAAGGGAAAGTTAAGACGTAATATTTATATCTTGTGTCTGGTGTATTATAACATAACAATGAACAAAACTACTGAGTATCCTAAACGGCGTATCGTACAAGAGTCTCGGTATAGCAAGAAAATAGACTTATGACTTTCATTTTCTTTATATAATAAAATTCTTAGTATCAAAATAAGTTATCTTTTGTTGGTTGAAAGCGAGTCTTTTCAGGGGGACTCGAACTTCGCATGCGCTGATCTTAGCCTTACCACTTGGCTATGGGCCTTCTTTTCGATGGGGAGAGCTCTGACTTTGCCAAGACTTTCTTGTCTTATTTCATCCGTTCATTGTTCACGTTTCTCGAAAAACTAACTGAAAACTACTTACTTCGTTCATAGGAAATGAGGGCCCTCAGGGTTTGTAAAAAAGTAAATGTTAGAGCCTTCATTCTATTAGGTGTACAAAGTCAAAGAGTTCAGTCGAATAAAGTACGGAGCCTACTCTAGGGATGCCCGTAGGTCGAAGCTAGCTGGATTAGGCATAGCTCTTATTTTTTGCTAATTTTCTAGTTAGAGAAGTTACATAATTCTGTAATTTATACTAAAGCAAATTTCTTTGTTATAGCAGAGCAAAATATTTAGGTTTTATTACTAAGTTTATAATTACTTATGCGATTGACCCACATATTCTTACATATAAGTATAAGAGAGTTTCCTCCTATTTTATTAATCCGTAAGTTATCTTTCTTTATAGTTAGCGTATATAAAATATTCTAAAACGAGTAAGGAGGCTCCTCGTTAAGAAAGCTCAACACCTTGCTTTGGAAGTAAACTTTCCTTATGTCCTTGATAGGGATAAGTGTATTAAAAAATGAAATATATAACCTAATCCCAACAGGACACAAGACCCCTTACAGTTATGAGCTTTCAGCTTAAAGCCTACAGTACTCTGGGTAGATCCCTATCATAAAATCATGATAATTTTTTAACCAGGTTTTAACTAAACTCAAGGAACTTGTTTAGATACAGATAAAAGCAAGATTTACCAAGCCTTGTTGCGGATCCTTAAAGCTCTAATATGTTTACGATAATAATTAATAAGTCAAACTGCAAGGGTCAATTGGAGCTTGCTTTCTGCATTCTTTTTTTTAAGCAAGTGTTACATAATAGGGAAAATAGGAAACCAGTGCTATTAGAATTACCAGAAATCTTGTCCATAAAAATGAATAATGCATTTCTTCAGTTATGAAATTTTTTTTCGGGAGCTGTCTGGATTGAGGAAATCTTACTTAGTAGTGATATAGCACAAAACCCCCAGCAATTCTACATGCGATAGGACATAGGATAAAGGATAAAGCAAAGGTAAGTGTTGTTCATATCTAGAACTTTAATGAACTTTAGCTCAGGGGTTTGAGCCGAATTCTCCTTGAAATTGAAAAGTGCTAAACAAAGTCAAATTCTACAGAATAAAATGTTGAATTGTTTTGCTGATATAAGTATTAACCAAAGTTACTCACACAATTTTGGTACCTATAGAAATATCTCTTGTAAGTTTCCCTTGTAAGAAGTCGTGCCCTATAAGAACTCGTTTTTGAAATTCAAATTTTATAAGATTTAGGAGATATAAAAAGTAAATTCTCAGAGATCTATACTGTTGGTGCTAATACTATCTAATAAGTATGTTCTACAGAACTTTCAACGTGCAAAGATCCTCCCTCCTCAGTAACCTTGCTTACTAAAAAAAGACTTTTCGCTTGTAAATAAAAAAAGCCAACTCAGCCACCCTCTCCGGTTGAGACTCTAGAATTCCTGTTCAAGCATTTGCTTCAAATCGAAGAGGCAAGGGTTTGAACCCTTAACAATGCAATAAATAGATTTGACCTGCGCAGTAACTAATATAAGTTCATTAATTCAAAGAGAATCTGGTAAACCAATTGAGCTTCTTTTCAAAAATACCGACATCTTATGGAAGAGTTTCATTCTTTATTATAAGAAAGACCTCTGACTCAAAAAGCACTACAAATATAACATTAAGGGTTCCCTCGAAGTGGGGCGTGTTATGTCATAAGACTAAACCAAAGAGATACAAGTGGAATTTAGACTATTATCTTTATTCTTATGAGTTATAAAGGGTTTCTTCGCGTTGAGCTATACCTTTCCTCAATTCTTAGGAATTAGAATCGCTTAGATAGAATCAATTCTATTCTATCTAATAGAGAACTTATAGATAGGCTCTCAGAAAGCTACGTGGTTAGAATACTGGTCAGTTTTCTCAGCATGCGTGGGTTCGAAGCCACGTATCTAATCATCAAATCCTTCTTACTATACTCTAATTGACACATTGATTAAAAAAATAATGAGAAATTTCCAATTTGTTAACTC
>JAYMTE010000053.1:0-28059 GCA_036897545.1 Pelargonium fulgidum
TTCCAATGCAACCACGCCGAAGCTGTACACGTCGGCTTTTTGGGATACCTTGCGAGGGTCGGTGACCTCTGGTGCTCGGTAGCCTGCTACGCGGTTGGGAGTGGTGGATGGTCCAACGAGATGGGCGAGGCCGAAATCAGAGACTCGAGCATCGTAGGACTTTGTGAGGAGGATGTTGGAGGATTTTATGTTTCCGTGGGAGATATTGAGGCCTTGAGAGTGTAGGTATGCAATGCCACGAGCAGCTCCAAGTGCAATGCCGGATCTAAGTTCCCAATTCAATGGAGTCCTACCCGCTCCTTTGTTTCCTATAGAACCAACATAACACACCATATAGGATAAAACATTAGCATTTCCTCAAAAGTTTTGAAAATTTTCTAACAAAACAAACATATATATATATCCTCTTGACAATAGTATCAAACTAAAACTAATATGATTTGCTAAAACCGAAAACAAAAGTAAAGAACTCATGTAGCAACTAGATTTGATTAAAAAAAGGACCTCAAAACCGTAATCCAAACATGATCAATGATGCCTAGAGGAATTCACATATAAGATATAGACAAATAACACAAAGACCTAATCACAGATTAAGTGTTAAAACACGGAACAATGAACAAAATAACCTATAGCTCAACTCAATTAACTAACACAAAATCATGCACAAATCACAGCCGTAAGTCAAGAACTACAACAATAACAGTAAATGCAGACACACAGAACAACACTAAAACTAAACTACCATTAAACGAGATAAAACACTTACTCGTTTTACCTAATTGTCCATTAGGAAACTAAAGAAACTACATGCATTTCCAAAACAATTATCACGGGATTGCATACACCACTTGGTATCATGACAATTGACAATCATTCATGTTATAAAGATACGCTGCAGTAAAAACCACAAGTCCCAAATCGAGAAAGTAATATACTGACCGTGTAAAAGTGCAGATAAGCTTCCCATTGTCATATAATCATAGACAAGAAGCTTCTCGTCTCTACTATAATAATATGCTCTCAACGGAACCAAATTCTCATGATCCATTGCCCCGACTCCCTCAATCTTTTCCTTGAACTCCTTCTCGGTAATCGTCACATCCTTGAGCCTCTTCACTGCCACGACAATTCCCGCCTCCAAGACCGCCTTGTAGGCAGTCCCGAAAGTCCCTTTCCCTAAAACCTCAGCAGAAGCTCTCAACAAGTCCTCCAAATCAAACACTCTCGAAGCATTGCCAAAGAACACCAACTTCTTCGCACCTGCAGCGCCATTCGCTTCCCCTTTCCCGGGCACCACGGCCGCTGCATCCACTGCATACCTATTTCCTGCCCCTCCATTCTCAACCTCACCGCTCGGCTTCTCCCCCGGGATCTCCCTCTCGGTGTGCTTGATACTAGCAATGTCGACCGAGCTGGTCTTCTTGGTTCTCTTCTTCCTGCAGAGGAAGATGAGAGCAAGAAGAAGCAACACAAAACCTAATACACACCCAATTGCAATTCCTGCAATTGCACCACCAGAGAGCTTCTTTTTGCTCTTCCCATTTTGCCCATTTTCATTGGGGTTTTTACCAATTCCACCAATAGGCTCATTCTCTTCTCCGGGACACGGGTCCAACGGACCGCCACAGAGCTTGTTCCCGAGATAAGAACCCGCCGGAAAAGATCGCAACTTGGCCGGAACAGACCCATTTAACAGATTGTTCGAGACATTGAATTGCTCGAGCTTGGGGAGCTCTAGCGCCGGAATCGACCCAGCGAGATGGTTGTTCTCGAGGTAAAGAGTTTTGAGCCTCGTCAAATTGTTGAATCCCGGCGAGATCTCGCCGGAGAAGCTGTTGGAGGCGAGGTTGAGCCTCACGAGGTCGTGGAGGCCGAACAGAAAATCGGGAACTTCGCCGGAAAAATTGTTACCTTGCAAGTAGAGGTTCCGTAGACCGGTGCAGGCGGCGAGGTCCGCCGGAATCTGGCCGGAAAGCAAGTTAAGCCGGAGGCTGAGAGTGCGGAGGCTCGTCAGGTTACCAAAACCCCCAACCGGAATCTCGCCGGCGATCGCGACGCCGGGAAGCCGAAGCACCGTGACTCGGTTCGCTTCGCAGAGAACACCGGCCCAGGAACACGGACTCGCCTGAGTCACATTCCAAAACAGAGTCCGACCACCCACCGCCGACCGAAGCGCGAGGAGCGCGGCGCGGTCGCCGGCGAGATCTGGCCTAGCCGCCGGAAGGAAAACCAGAGAAAGAAAAAAGAAAAAAACCTGAAAAAGCACTGCCATTTCTCAAAAAAAGTGTTGTACAGTTTGGGTTCAAAATCAAAGCGCAGGCATTGCTTGGATTGAAAACAAAAAGATGGGTTTTGTTAAGGATTTCCTGGGCTGAAATGGGCTGGTAACATTTTGCAGAGAAAGGGAAAATCAATAAATGAGGGCATGAATTTTTGGGTGCAGTGGTGGAGACTGAGAGAGCTTAAAGGTTTGGTTTTTGAGAGAGAAAGTGATGGAAGAGGGTCATCAATGTTGATAAATTTGTTGGTTGAAGAGTGTTTTGGACAAGTACAGGCTGTGTTTGGCAAGTGAGAAAAAGTAGGAGAAAGAGTGAGAAAATTAAAAACCCTAGCTTGCTTGCTGAAGTAGCAGCTGTTTACAGTGAACTCTGTGCAGTCAACTTATTTTCCTTTTTATTTTAATAAATGTTTTTGCTTTTTGCTTTTTGTCCTTTTTCTTTATTTATTGCAACATTTATACAATATTTATATTTATATGCTTAACACTCATAAGCTCTCTATTCATATAAGGATAATGTCTTTTTATGGTCCACGAGACCACGACTAGTAATTTTGTTCTGAATTAGTACTCAATAAAAATTTTGTTCCAATTCGATGCCTAATTTTTTCATGTTTTTTTTATATTAATTTTGCTATTTTGTTTTGTATTGTTCCAATTCATTCTGTGCCTTTTAATTATATTGACATAACAATTTTAGATATAACTTTGTGCATGATAATCATATTAGCTTAAAGTTATCTAAATTCATTGGTGAGAATAATAAACTATATAATTAGGGGATGTGGTCACCACATCGAACAATTTCAAAACAAAATATCATAATTATGGGACTAAATTTGAAAAATATGGATAATATGAGGGTCAAAATTAAAAAATAATAATTTAAATATCAACTCGAGGCAAAACGAATAATTAAGGGACGAAGATATAAAAATTTCTACTAATTTATTGGATTTTATGAATAAAAATGTGTTTGTTTCTTTTTATTTATTTAAAAAATATTGTTTTTTATTTGAAAATTTTTGAAGAAAAAATGTTGCTTAAATTTTTGTTTGAAAAAAGTCTTCCTCTCATAAATGAAGGAGTTAATGATGATCCAATTGACTAGTATTTACAAAATGTTGGTATGGAAAGGCTATTAAATGCTAAACCAAAACATAACAGGAAATAAAATGAAATGTCAATAAATTTTCTCACAAATAAAAGAATATAAATCCTTGAATTTATGTCCCAAAAAAAAAAAAAAATCCTCGAATTATAGCATTTATCTTGTTTTATGTTGCAATTTTTGTATGTTTCAATTAAGAATTTGAAAATATGTGGGGGAAAAAAAAAGAATATTACATTAAATGGTGGCACTGAAATTTAACACAAAGTTGTGGGCTTTTTAGGTATATTAAAAAAAACTTGAGAAAATGTTTTTTATTTTCAGTTGTTTCGCTATTCATGTGGTTCTAAATTAGGCCTTGTTTGGTAACACTTCTTCACCTACAGAAGTAGCTGTCACCTCCATTCATCTTAGGCCACATCAGAAAATGCCAGCATCAAAAGCCCAAGTTTTGTTTATTTAGCCTTACTTTAGCCATACTTTTGTAATGATTAAAAAGTCATCATAAATAAAATTTCCTTATTCTCTGTGAACTGTAATAATTTATTTAGTTTCATTTATGAAAAATCCTTTTTTTTCCTTTCTTTTTCATTTGTGTTAATAAAATTTTAATTAAAAAATAAATGCATACAACAAGATTTGAACTCAAGAACTCAAACATAGTAATAAGTTTAACCACTAAGTCAAACTCATTTTTTACTATTGTTTTATCATTAATAATACATATAAAAGTATTACACTGTTTTAGTTATGTATTTTTTAGTCATTTCATAGAAATAAATATATATTGTAATATTTTATATATATGATACAAAATCACTTCTTCTTACTTTTGTTACCAAACAATATTAATTTTTAAAAGTTGCTTTGAAACAACTTCTAACTTATGAGAAGTGTTCCCAAACAAGCACTTAGTATTCAAATTTGATTTTATGCCGATTTAGTTCCTAGATTATCCATATTGTTTTAATTTTGGCTCAAATTATGTTATTTTTTTATGAATTTGTCCAATAAACATTGGTGTTGTCAAATCAGGTTTTCGTTGTAAGTTTTATAGAAATGATTTGGTGTCGTTATAACTACTCGACTCTAGCCTCTAGAATTAGCTAAATTCATGAATTAGACAATTTTGAAATAAAAATGTATTACAGTAGAACATGATTATCACATTAATTCTATCCAATTTGTTCTATAAATTATACAATTTTATTTCAAAATTGTCTTGTTTATAAGTTTAACTAACTTTAACATAATGCAATTATTACATTTACATACAAAAATATTAAAATAAGTGTCACGTCAATCTAAATGAATGTATATATGTATATACACGCACACACACATTTATTGTAAGATGAGTTAAACAATTTTAATTCAAACACAGCACGATTAAATAAAATGAGTTTAGTTTCTCATCGCAAATTAGAGGTGGCAGAAGTTTGGGTCGGGTTAGGTTCAGTTTGATGAACTCTGACCCAACCCTATATGGTTTTTGGGCCAGGTTACATATTTTAGGCGAAGAATGTATTATTGTTTTACATATATACCCGATCCATTTTGACTAATAAGCCTAGACCTGATTCCAACCCGAAATGGTTGGGTCTTGAGTACCCAATGGATCGGGTACCTTTGTACCAACTCTATCACAAATACAATTAAACTATATCGAAACTGGTAAAATACACGTATTCGTGTCGACTCACAAGTTAGAACCAAAATTGTTACCGGTTAGTAACGGTTAGGAGGCACTGACTAGTGAAGCTAGATAGTGAAAATGTAGGATAAATGCAACACAACCCAACCACTTAAAAATTAAAATTAAATGTCTCCGAATAATATTACAGCACATTATTTTCTTCTTGTTGAACCAAACGGCGGGTGGGTCCCACTGTCTTCATCCCTAACTCCCACATGTTTCCTACTTTACCTTTATTTTTACATATTATTCATCATTTTTTTTTAAAAAAATTTGTTGTAGGACATGCATAATGTGTGAAGGAAACCCAAAATTTATACTATAAAAAGGGTACCTTAGACCACCGTTACTGTACGTGAGTCAACTTGTAAGAGTTGTTTTAATTTAATCTGAGATCTCGAGTGTAAGTTTCAGGAAATGCAGTTGCGTTAAAATTTGATAGAGAGAGCTTCGTTGTCCTTGTGAAACTACCCGGCTCGTGGGTAAACTATAAAAAGGGTACCTTGAACCATCAAGCGCGTGAGTCAACTAGTAAGGGGTTGTCTAAACTTAACCTAGGTATCGAGTCTCAGGAAATGCAGCTGCATTAAAATTTGGTAGGGAGAGCTTTGTCATTCTTGTGGTCCTACCGACTCGAATGAGGATTAGTCTGAAGGTGGTAAAATGGCTTAAAGGTGTCAACCGCGATTTTGTGGGCCTGCTCAGGAATCTCATAGTTTATACCGAAAAAATGGTACTTTGGTCCTTTTTTAGTTTGTGAATAAGAGTATTTTAGGTATTTGACAAAATTAATGAACGGTGTTCAATTACAATTCAGGTCATTCAAACAATAGAGTACGTAGTTTGATCGAAGAAAAACTTAGTACTAGTTGCTTATGTGATTCTTATGTCAAGTTCTTGATAATGATATTTTGGTGGTTTGCAAAATTGATTAAAAATGTTAGTAACTATTTGAGTCATTCGAACGATGAGGCAATTTGAAGAATAAAAATCTTAGTAAGCGCCGTATATCATTCATATGTCTAGCTCAAAAGAAGAAGTTGGTATTTTTCGTAAATTTGTAAATAAGGATACTTTGGTCGTTTGCAAAACTGGTTAACAATGTGAGTAACAACTTGGGTCGTTCTAACAATGGGGCAGTTTGATTGAAGAGAAGGTTAATGCATGCAACTTATATGTTTCTTGTATCAAGTACAATAGAAGAGCATTTTGGTACGACCTTTTACAAACTTGAAAATGAGGGTAATTTGGTCTTTTTAAACAATGTATATCAGGAAGCTAAGTGATTTTGATGTCGACTTAAGGGTATAGATGAAAAAAAATATGAATTTAAGGATTATGTGATTTTGGTGTCAACTTAAAAAGGAAAAAAAAACTAAAAAGAAGAACAAATAATTTAGAAAGTTGTATGATTTGTGTCAGATTCATAAACTTGAAATAAACTAAACAATTACACGATCTAAATGAAACATTTTCTTTACATAATTGTGATTGATTTTGATTTTGTTATCCAAATTGGAATTGTGATTGATTTTTGTTAATATAAGTGAGGATGTTTCAACTTTCAATCATAGGCTCTATTGTTGGTGTAGGACCACATAACAAGTTTCTTCAATTACTAATTAATTAGCAAACAAATTTGATAATCAATAAAGAATCAATACTATATACTAGAAATTTGATTCCAAAATAAGACAGTTTCCTAGGCATCTACATGTCAAATTTAAATATAAAATATTGATTCTTAAGCAATACTATTAACTATCAAGGAATCTATGAAATAAGATATTAAATTAGACCATTAGTACTAGATTTACCAAACAAATGGAAAATAAAAATGACACTTTGTATATAATATATGTAGTGGTTACTAGGTAGGCAAATGACAAATCTTTGGTGAGAATTTGAATACACAAACCAATTTCTTGCACTCATAATTTTGTCCATAGTACCATGCTTTGGATATGAAAAAAATTATTTGTTCTCAGTTCTATTTTAAACAATGGTGTTGAAATGTTGAACAAACTGTAATATGTTAAATTGACAGGTCAGTAAGATATGACATGACACGGCTTAATATATTTTATACGACAAAAATAATAAGTTTGACACAATACTTTACTAAAAACTTGACGAGACACGATTTAACACTGTCAATAATCATAAATTTAGCATATTTATATTTATTAACTAATATATATGTTAAAAAAAATCATATAAATGACATGACTAGTAAATTTTTTTGTTTGTTGTTGTTTGTGTAGATTTACTATCAAATCACTTTAGTGTGTGCGACGCGAAATTTTTGGATCAAGTCAAACAAGTATGTACGAACGTTCACATTTTACACGTAAAATTTGAAATTCGATTCAAAATCCGCAACCCTTATTCTTTCTAGGTTTGGTTCGAGTTAAGTATTTTCAACCTAACCCCCTTTAAACCTAGTCGTTTGATTAACCGCTCATCTATGAACCACACACACGTTGATGTGGTCTCGCCACGCCATACACAGGTAGATGACTCGTCACCGACAACATTGGCCATCGTTCTTTGGGAATTTTGTAAGGAGTTGGGCGCTAGGGCATGGGGCTCGGAATTGGATGTTATTGAAAGGCTCTGTAAAATCGAAGTCGGGTCGGCCAAAGTCTAGTTTTTTCCTCACATTTTTTAGGTGTTTAGCACTTTTATTCACCCTTCGGGTTTATTTAATAAAGGTACAACTTGCTAATAAATAATAATTAAAAAAAAAAACTAACCCCTATAGGAAAAGATATAAAATACGATTTAAAACCTGATTTGTCAACTTTATTGCATGAAATAATAACTACTATACAATGAAGAAACTTGCAATGGATTTTAGTCTTAATTAGGTCACCCATGGAGAGGGACCTTCCTATGTGTAATGATCCAAATATTGACAATTGTTAATTGCTATGTCCTTAAGTAACTTCACATTTTCTCAACTACAAATTATAGGTAATTGTCAATTTGTTCAATCATTTATTTTACTCTCTTTTATTAAAGTAATTTATTTTACTCTTATTTTTACCTATTGTGTCATTGAAAGGTTTGTGAAGTAATGTCAACTAAAAATTGAAGTTCACCACCACAATTTCATTAATTTGACTATCTATTGTTTGACAACAAATTTAGGTCTTTGTTAAATATATTTTAGACTAAATATTGCTTGACTAGTTTGAAAAAGGTACATATGATACATTAATTGCAATCCACAATTGATGATTAACAAGAAAATTGCTAATTATTTTTAGAATAGACAAATAGTATTTTTGTTGAAAACTTGAAAGAAAAAATAAAAGTACAAATGAGAAAAATTACCCCCAAAACGAGTACGGATTTGAACACCAATCACCAAATGATCTGATGATTGTCGCCGGGTAAAAAATACACGGCAAAAGCAAAAAAAAGAGAAACTAAGAATGTGAGTATAAACATCATTGGGACAAGACGGTTTGTCCTAAAAACTAAAGCGTTCCTAGTGAGCCAAGTAAACCAAAGAACTAGTGGGCAGAGAATGACCCAACCCTTTGCCTGACGACCCAAACCAATAAGGACGGACGACCAAGAAGAAAGAAGAATGAAACAATTCGTCGGCATTACCATCGATAAGGACCACCAGCTAAACACTTGAATCAATCGAATTGATTCAATTCAAATTTTGAATCAGATTCAAGTTGAATCAATCTGATAGATTAAATTGCAAACTCTAAATATTAATTTAGAAAAATCAATTATAATTTTCTTTGTGGTTACTCCACAGCCATTGGTAATTTTGGAATGGCTTGTAATAATTCCATTAAAATACAAAATTTGGACTATTAGTCTATTAGACAACTACTAGTTTTTAGGCTTCAAATACTGAAGAAACTGAAATGGACTCTTGCACCACTTTTCTTTCTTTTTCCTTTTGGTGTGTCACTTTCTCGGGAAAAAAACACTTTTGGGTACACGCAAAGAAAATCTAATTGTCAACATACCAATAAACACAATTAATGTCACATTTAAATCAAATTATATGGTATTTAGGTAGGAGGTGAAAAGATTATAGTTTTGATGGTGTTGTCTTTGACAAACTAAAACTTTATAATTTGTACTCGAACAAGCGTACGCTCGGAGTATGATATGTTCTTTCGTGAATTCCCGCTATTTGTACATCAAAATGTTTAAACCGTTTGACTCAACATGACCTGATCAACTTTATTTAGTTGTTTAAAATCAACCGTATACATATATATTATTTTGAGGGCTTAAAAGTTAAAAGTAAATGAATAGCTACGAAATGCGTAAATCAAGTGACGATGACCAATGAATTGTTCCAATTTAGCCTGAGACATCGAGTTCGAGTACTAGAGAACGCAACTGTACCAAAATCCGATAGAGGTAAGTTTTTGTGATACTACAGTATAATTTAAAGGTATTGATCCCGTGTTAATTGTAGACCCAATTTGATACCTACAGAACAAAATCTAGGATATGGGCCTCTACTTGTGCAAAATATTGGACCTATATGAAGGAATAGAGCCCACAATCTTGGAGGGAAGCTAGCAAAAATGGGCTTTGATTTTGTGTTAGCAAAAATGGGCTTTGATTTTGTAATAGCATATTGATATGGATAGAGATGAGGACACATGATCCATTTTCAAAGCCCAATTTCACACTTTCTTTTTATGTATTGAACCAATCTTAAAGTGCTAAGACACTATATAATAAAGGCAGCTCTTGTATTTGTCTCCTTAGCTAGTTAGCTCTTCCTACTTGACCCGACCCAAATTCACGTCCTCCCACAAAAAAATGTGTTTCTTGAACCGTTGAGTAATCTTTAAGAAGACGTCAATTTCTCGTTTAAACGCATGACCAATAGTTGACCAAACATTTTAGAAGAATGAAACCTTAAAAATTGACAATTTGGATTCAAAACCGTAGACGTCAAAACCAGTTCCACATTTTACAGGCCTCTTTGGTAGGATACCAGTTTGGACTGGATCAAATAAAATTACAAAAGACTAGAGGTGACAATTGCAGGTTCAAATTGGGTTTGATTTCAAGTCTCATGTTGGATTGGTTTCACATTTTAGACATGGAATGTGCGAATTCGTGTGAGTTTGAGCAATTAAGTTTGAAAATTTACAAGGCAAATCTGACACGATCATTCGTGTGAGTTTGAGCAGTTCAGTTTGAAAGTTGATCAGATAGAGTTGAGTTAATTTCATATCAAATTTCAGGTAACCGCAACTTCATGTCCAAATTGCTGGCTCTACAAAAACATCATACTGAATTAGATATGACAATCAAGATCCAAACCTGTGAACATCAAAATCATATCCACGTTTTTGCAAGTTCGGGTCGCATAAAATAAAAACCGACATATGAAAGTTCACGTAAGACAAATCCACACATTTTACACATAAAACCTGACATATGATCCGAAACCCACAGTTCACACACATTTTGGGCCGGTCCTATACCAGTCATTTCCGAACCGTCCGGAAACCGATCTTCTGAACACTTTTCGAAAAACAATGCATTTTATGTCTAAAACCCACAAAACAATACATTTCATATAAAATTTTTGGGACAAATTAGGGTTTGGTAGGATATACCCGCAAAAACAATGCATTTTATGTCTGAAACCCGAACCAAACTTTTGCCACCCCTAGTTCACGCACATGTTGGGCCGGTTCTATACTATTCATTTCCGGTCCGACCGTAACGTGAAATCCCATATTTGCCCTTGGAACCCAAAGGACAAAATGGGCATTATGAGAATTTAGGAGTGCCCATCACGCACATGTCTCAGTATATGAGATTAGGCGGTCCACAAAACGAAGCCAACACCGAAACCAGGCGAAGCCTAATTTTTCTTTAGCTCCACGCCAATCTCTCTCCATATATATTCTCTCTTCTCTTCTCTCTCCCTCTCTCCATATTTTCCTCTCTCTCGCGCTTCAGTTTCTCTCGGAGAGACACAAACAAAACAAGCTTCACCTATTTTCTTTCTTTTTCCTTTTTTCCTCCGTTAACAGGTATTTATCGATTCCATCTCTCTCTCTGCTCTTGCTGATTGATAAATTTGATTCATTTCTTCGTCATTGAGGTCCGAATTTATCTGGGTTCTTGTTGATTTTTGATAACATTTGTGTTCTTGATCGCCTATTGTGTTGTGATGGTTCTAGGGTTCATTTGGGTTTTTGGGTTTTTGTGATTTATTGTTGCGATTCTGTGTTTTACATGTTTAATGTAGTTTAGGACTTTAAAGGGTTGTTTCATGATTTGTTTTTGTTTAGCAGTTTTTGATATTTATTGAATACCCTTTCAATTGCTGATTTATTGCACTATCATTTTGTTTGTATTTTGATTCTGGGATTGGTTTTTGGACTTTAAAGGGTATTTAAATGTTTCATGATTTGGGTTTTTAGCACTTTCTGGAATTTATTAAATACCATTTTAATTGCCGATTTATTGGTGTGATTCTGTTTTTTTTACATGTTTTATGTATATTATATTGCACTGTCATTTTGTTCGAATGACTCATGGTATTAGTTTAGGACTTAAAAGGGTAATTGAATGTTTCATGATTCGGGGTTTTAGCACTGGAATTTATCATAAACCTTTTAGTTGCTGATTTATCGGTGTGATTATGATTTTTACAAGTTTTATGTGTACTATATTGTACTTCCATTTTGTTTGTATTGTGGTTCAAACTACTGACTAATGTGGGATTAGTTTAGGATTTTAGGGGGTCATTTTGTTTTTAAAATTTGATTTGCAATCGGGGAATATTGAAATTAGGCTTTAATTGTTCATCATTTGTTTGCAGTTTTACAGTTCATTTGAGTGTTGGTGGAATTCGGCGTGGAGCATTTTGATTCCTCAAATATGAGCTTTCAAGGCAGGAATGATAGAAGGGATAGGCAGAGGACTCATGCCGTGAGTGCCCGTCAAGAGTGGGTTCCGAGGGGATCAAATTCTATTGTTGTCATTAATTCTACTCCAGCGAACCCACCATCAAGCTTTAATTCCAACCCCAATGGAGACGGTGGCGACTCAAATTATAGCTCTGTTCCACCTGAGAGTAGGCATAGAGGGAATCATGCACCAAGGGGATACATGGGTCGGCCTTCCAATCAGAGGAGGGAGAGGGAGAGAAGCGAGAAGAGTGATCAGAGTCGAGATGGTAAGGGATTGAAGAATGCAAATCTGCCGCAGCTTGTGCAAGAAATTCAGGAGAAGCTTACAAAAGGAACTGTAGAATGCATGATTTGCTATGATATGGTGCGGAGGTCTGCTCCCATCTGGTCTTGTTCCAGCTGTTACTCGATTTTCCATTTGAATTGTATAAAGAAATGGGCTCGGGCGCCCACTTCTATTGACTTGTCTGCGGAGAAGAATCAAGGTTTTAATTGGCGGTGCCCTGGATGTCAGTCTGTACAGCTAACATCCTCCAAGGAGATCCGGTATGTTTGCTTTTGTGCAAAGAGGGTAGACCCACCTTCTGACTTGTATTTGACTCCTCATTCGTGTGGAGAACCTTGTGGGAAGCCGCTTGAGAGGGAAGGTCCAGGTGCCGGTATGAGTAAGGAGGATCTCTGTCCTCATGTTTGTGTCTTGCAGTGCCACCCTGGTCCATGCCCTCCTTGTAAGTCTTTTGCGCAACCCCGTATGTGCCCTTGTGGGAAGAAGATGATTGCAACCCGATGTTCGGATAGGAAGGCTGTCCTCACCTGCGGTCAACGTTGCAATAAGCTTCTTGATTGCGGGCGTCATCATTGTGCCCGCGTGTGTCATGTTGGCTCTTGCGATCCTTGTCAAGTTCTGATCAACGCCACTTGCTTCTGCAAGAGAAAGTCGGAGGTGGTTCTTTGTGGAGAAATGGCTTTGAAGGGAGAAGTGAAAGCAGAAGATGGCGTTTTTGCTTGTGCCTCGACTTGTGGTAAGAAGCTGAGCTGTGGAAATCATGGATGCAGTGAAACTTGCCATCCAGGCCCTTGTGAAGAGTGTATTTTAATGCCAAGCAAGATCAAGACCTGTTATTGTGGTAAGACAGGATTGCAAGAGGAACGGCAAAGTTGTTTGGACCCGATTCCAACTTGCCAACAGATTTGTGGCAAGTCTCTTCCTTGTGGAACCCATCATTGTCAAGAGGTGTGCCATGCCGGAGACTGTCAACCTTGTTTGATTAGCGTCACCCAAAAATGCCGTTGTGGATCAACTTCTAGAAGTGTGGAATGTTACAAAACAATGAGTGAGGAGGAAAAGTTTACCTGTGAGAAACCATGTGGGAGGAAAAAAAACTGCGGGAGACACAGATGTAGTGAGCGATGCTGTCCTCTTTCTAATTCCAAAAGTCTCCGCTCTGGTGATTGGGACCCGCACCTATGCTCAATGCCATGTGAGAAAAAGCTAAGGTGTGGGCAGCATTTTTGTGAATCTTTATGTCACAGTGGACATTGTCCTCCTTGCCTTGAAACTATTTTTTCCGATCTGACCTGCGCATGTGGGCGAACTTCAATCCCGCCTCCATTGCCATGCGGAACACCTCCACCTTCATGTCAGCTCCCTTGTTCAGTTCCTCAGCCTTGTGGGCATCCCTCTTCTCACAGCTGCCACTTTGGTGACTGCCCACCTTGTTCAGTGCCCGTGGCAAAGGAATGTATTGGTGGGCATGTGGTTCTCAGGAACATACCTTGTGGATCAAAGGATATCAGATGTAATAAGCTCTGTGGCAAGACTAGGCAGTGTGGTTTGCATGCCTGTGGCAGAACTTGTCATGCTCCGCCATGTGATAATTCTTCTGGATCCGAACCTGGTTTGAGGGCTTCTTGTGGGCAAACATGTGGTGCTCCGAGGAGAGATTGCAGGCATACATGCACTGCTCCTTGTCATCCTTGTGCTCAGTGTCCTGATGTCAGATGTGATTTCTCAGTGACAATTGCTTGTTCATGTGGCCGGTTAACGGCAACTGTCCCTTGTGATGCTGGAGGCAGCAATGGTGGTTTCAATGCCGACACTGTTTTTGAAGCTTCCATTGTCCACAAATTGCCAGTTCCACTTCAACCAGTGGAAGCCACCGGCAAGAAGATCCCACTCGGACAGAGAAAGCTTATGTGCGATGATGAATGTGCTAAGATGGAGCGTAAACGAGTACTAGCCGATGCTTTTGACATAACTCCTCCGAACTTGGATGCGCTTCATTTTGGTGATACTTCAGCTGTCTCGGAAGTAGTTGCCGACCTCTTTAGGCGTGATCCAAAATGGGTATTATCTGTGGAGGAGAGATGCAAATTTTTGGTGCTTGGCAAGAACAGAGTCCCCAATCCAAGTGGTTTGAAGGTTCACGTATTCTGTCCAATGTTGAAGGAAAAAAGAGACGCGGTAAGACTAATTGCTGAGAGGTGGAAGCTTGTAGTCAGTGCTGCTGGTTGGGAGCCAAAGCGCTTCATTGTGGTTCATGTCACACCCAAATCCAAAGCTCCAGCACGGATACTTGGGGTTAAGGGTTCCACCACCATAAACGCAACCCACCCACCAACTTTTGATCCTTTGGTAGACATGGATCCTAGGCTCGTTGTGTCTTTTCTAGATTTGCCCAGGGAAGCAGATATAAGTGCACTAGTCCTGCGTTTTGGCGGAGAATGTGAATTGGTTTGGTTGAATGACAAGAACGCATTGGCTGTCTTCAGTGATCCTGCCCGCGCTGCAACTGCTATGAGGAGGTTAGAGCATGGAGCAGTATATAATGGAGCTGCCGTGTTTCTTCAAAGTAGTGCTCCAGGAGCATCATCGGGCAGTAATGCCTGGGGTGGAGCAGGGGCAACCAAGGAAGGTTTGAAGGGTCTTCCATGGAAGAAGGCTGTAGTTCAGGAATCTGGTTGGAGAGATGATCCATGGGGTGGCGAAGAGTGGTCCGGTGCTTCTCCGGATCTGCAAGCTTCTGTCTGGAAGGCAAAAGAAGCTGTCTCAATAACTACATCTTCAAATAGGTGGAGCATCCTAGATCCTGAAGCGGGAGTAAGTTCATCTTCTGCATCTACAAGAATGGAGGACCCCACGAGACAAACAGGAGGTAGTTCTACATCAGGGAATGAAACAAACCCGAGTAGTTCAAATCCAGCAAAGCAAATTGGAGAAGATCTTAATGAAAGGGAAGAAATGTCTGAAGTGGTAGATGATTGGGAGAAAGCTTGTGAATGAGAGACTAGATCACCAGGAGGCACAATTTTCTCTGGGGATTCACCGTGGATGTGAAGATCCACTCTTCGCTTGTTTTTCTTTTTGTGGCAAGTACGGGTGATCATAGACATTTCTTTTTGCATGTCATTAGGTTAGTGGAGGGTTTGTGTTAGATCTTTCACAAGAAAATTGTTCAAGTTGTTTTTGCTACTTTTTCCCTCCTTAAGAAGCTGCGTAGCCATAAATATTTTCTTTTTGTTGCTTGTTCATGGATCTTCTCCATGTTGGTTGATGTTATTTCATTAAAACACAGATCTGTAAAGTCAAATTGCTTCTATATATGCAATGTAAAGGCATATTTGCCCATGTTTACTCTTTCATATTTTTATTTTTTTTTATCACCATTTCTTCTTTTAGGTGCAGCTAGCTTTCCTAAATGTTCCCTGATAATGGTTGTTGAATTGAGGCTTAGATAAAGTCAGTTTTTGAATCAGTTTGAGTTGAAAGAATTATTCATTGCGATTCAATGTATGGTTCTGATACGATCCTTTCTACATGATCGTGATCTCCTATCTGATAGCAGATTTGGCCTATAAATGGAGATATGATCCTGATAAAGATTGGAATGGTCTGTTCAGATTTCAGAATGAGAATAGAAAAATGTCAAAAATGGTGCGATGGGAAGTTCATTAAACACGCAACATGTGAAGTCCTGTCCCAAACGGTAAGGCATGTGACTTCAGTTTTATATTATCATTCTTGTTCAATAATATGTTATTATATTGTTACTCTTACGCCATTATGATTCAGAATCCCAGCCGTCCTTGTCAGTTTGTGTCAACCCAAATTTTCTTCTCCTCTGCCTTCACCTAAGACATTCTCAGAACAAGAAGCAGTCTTTTTTGTGAAAGCCAAAAGCAAAAAGCCAAAGCTACTGAGGATATCAACCAAGAAAACAGAATAATCTATGGGAGATGCATGTCTCTCTCTTTCTTGACACAACTTAGTATGCTACGCCTCATATGCATTGCCGAAACCGCTACTCAATTCCCAATTTTGTCTTTTTCATGTTTGTATAACTTTCAGCTGCATTTTCATTTCAGTTCTCAGGAACTGTTGTGTCCTATCCATCAATGGATCCTGCACTGAGCCCCAGCGCAATCTGTCACGACTTCAAGGTAAGTAAACTCTCTCAGATTCTGCAGTAGCACTAATCGAGTAATCGTGGGTTGAGTTTTGATTCTGATTTTGGATCCGGTTATGATGCTTTTCTTCATTAGCGATAATATGCAAATCCATCATATATAGCTAATTGATACAGTATACGGAACCATGTATGAAAACACTACGGAATTATTTATGAGTTGTGACACTCCCATGAATCGGTTACGGAAACTTCTTTAACCACACTGAGAGCCAAAGTGTTACGATTGCTTTCTCACCAATTTGATTTATAAAAAGAAGGTAGTATCCTCTCATAGTATAAGTAGTCCTGAATTTTTAGACAGTCATATTCTTGTCATAACAGCAACAACCAAGCCAATTACCAAAATAATGTCGGTGCCGGTTTTTCCTCCTATCTTCAATTTAAGTTACACCAACTCTTGCCGGGATAGTTCTTTTCTTGTTCTAGATGAATATGTAACATAGGATACAAATTGCTTCTCGTAGTGATATGGAAACAATGTGTCTTGAAAGATTGATTATCTGGTTTTATAATACCATGCATACAAGATTGTATCAATTCAAAGTTGCTGCTTGTGCCAGTAACTTATTTTCGATTTGGTCATGTTATCTGTATACTTCTTCATACGAGACTGTCTTGATAATATGCAGAGAGATGGATGGAAGCATACACTTCTTCTGTCCTTTCAGTGCCTTGGGGTAGTATATGGTCGCTTGAGTACTGCTCCCTTATATGTCTTCAGTACAATGAATACAGATAATTTCACTTCAGATGAGATGGCATTTGAACTCTTCTCCTTTATTTTCTGGACTATGACCATCCTTTCTCTGCTAAAGTACGCCGTCATAGTACTAAGAGCTGATGACAATGGAGAAGGTGACAGTCCTTCATTCTAAACTCAAAAGGGTTGTTATGTATGACGAAGAACTTCGATTCTGATGCATTTTTTTGCAGGAGGTACTTTCGCTTTGTACTCTTTACTGTGCAGGCATGCGAAAGTGAGTCTGCTGCCAAATGAAAGGGTTAGTAATGAGGAAATGCAGTACGAGGCTGGAAGCTCTGATAGAACAAAGGTGGATTCAAGGGCTCGAAGGCTCATTGAAAATCATAGAACTAGTCACTATTTGATTCTGGTATTGGCTTTGTTTGGTGCTTGTATGATGATTGGAGACGGGGTATTCACACCTGCTCTTTCGGGTATGCCATGTCCTGATTTGCTTCTTAGGTTTATGGAATTCATTATTACACTTCATATCGTTCATTTTGAATGACTCGTTTTGTTCTGTTTTGTTTTCTCATTATTAGTGTTGTCAGCTTCGTATGGTGTTCAACGATCACTCTCAGATATGTCACATTTACGTAAGATCTATCAGTAAAATTATTAAGTTTTTAAAAAGTATATTAATACTGTGATTCATCGTTAAATAACTCAGTTTCAATCTTCTGGTTCATGACAGTTTCTTCTTCAAAAACTAAGCAGGACGAAATATCAGATGCTTTTGAGAAATGTAAGTACTGTACTTACCAATTGTTGTATTGTTTTTGTTTTTCTGAACACGATTCTACATTTGTAAAATCTTTTGTGAGCCTATCATTAGCATTGCATTTGCCTCAACGATTGATATTTTGTTTCTAGAACTTGCTATGGATTTACATATCTGTTAGTGATATTCTGCAGATGTTCCGGTTCCAGTTGCTTGTGCAATATTGGTGTGCCTTTTCATGGTGCAGCGCTATGGAACACACAAAATCGGGGTAGTATTTGCTCCATTAATAGTCATTTGGCTCCTTTTTATCAGTGGAGTTGGTATATACAATATTTTCCGATGGGACATCAGAATCCTTGGGGCAATTTCCCCAAGGTACATGTACAGATTCATGAAGAACATTCGCTCCCGCGACTTGAAATCCTTAGGCAGCGTCATTCTAAGTGTTGCAGGTTAGTGTAAGCTAAGAGTTCCCGTTTTTTACTTTTTCTTTCTGATAATCAACTATGATTTTGATTGATTCATGAACTTGTGATTTCAGGGTCAGAGGCAATGTTTGCAAATCTTGGACATTTCTCGAAGAAATCTATCAAGGTACCAAATACTACATCCGTTTTAAAATATGTCATCTTGAAAACAAGCGTCATCTTGCAATTCCACCAAAAAAATGCACCAGACTTTCCAATAATACCCTTTCCTCATTTTTAGCATTAGAACAAGTTTAAAAGAGACTAGTAGTAACGAATAAGTACACAGAGTTAATTACTATGATTATATATACGGTTACAAAGAACAACACTTGTGGATGCAGATTACGTATCTCTACTTGGTTTATCCAGTTCTCGTGTTGAGCTATGCGGGTCAAGCTGCATATATCTCCAAGAACTGGAAAATGAAAGATTTTGAACATCTCAGCCAATCTGTACCAGGTAACTCTACAATGTTTTACACGTGCTTTGCGTTCGAAAATGGGAGTTTATATTATTAACTTGTGGAATGTGCACGTTCAGGAAGCCTCCGCCACGTTTTCATAGTGTTGTCACTCTTCGCTTCAGTTGTGGGAAGCCAAGCTACGATTACAGCTACATTCTCCATCGTAAACCAGTGCCAGGCACTTTGTTGTTTCCCAAGAGTGAAAGTTATACATACGTCGGATAAGATAAATGGGCAGATTTACATCCCGGATGTTAACTGGTTGTTGATGATCCTCAGCTTGTCCATCACAATTGGTTTCCATGACCCTACGCGAATTGGGTTTGCAGCAGGTACTGCATTTGATTCCTGCAAAATGTTCTTATTGTTCTTACAACTGAGAAACAATTTTTGAGAATCTTATACAGCGGAGACGAGGGTGCTTAGGTGGGACTTTTGGTGATAGCAGGAAAGATAAGATTAGAAATGCAACTATCAGGACAAGAGTTAGGGTAGCTTCAACTGATGATACATGGAGGGAAAAGATACGATAACACACAACTTAATGGAAGAGATAGCATTTAATAAGGCTTGTGGATGAGAAGATTCAGAGTTGGGTAGCATTAACTGTTGATAAGATGAGAAAAAATTAGCGTACGCCGCCATAGAGAGTATAGGAACCCATGAAGAAATCTGAGAGAATATACAAGCTGGACTCTGCTCCACCTAACAACTTAAGCTTTTGGGTTGGAGTCAAGTTTAACATGGTATTAGAGCTGCCTAGCTGTTTCTGTATGGCTAGTGCTCCGTTTACCTCAACTCCCTTGGTCCACATGCAGGTGAAGTCTGTCACTACTTGATATACAAGTTCGGCCCTCTACATAACAAGTTAAGCTTTTGGGTTGGTGTTAAGTTTAAGAGTATCATATTAAGAAAATTCACCATACCATACAAGTTAATGAAGGAGATAGCATTAGAGAGAACCGTGTGGACAATATGATCAATTTGAGTAGAGAATCTCGTATATCCAACCTTCAACTTTGTTTGAGAAATGACTTGATTATTGTTATTGTTTTGTCCTCAAGTTGTACTGGGATTTCAATTTTATTCTGTATGCTCTTAAACAACAATATTGGATCTTTTACAGGTTTAGCTATAATCTCTGGAATGCTGGTGACAACTTTTCTGATGTCCCTTGTAATTGCCTTGTACTGGGAGAGGAACTTCTTCATATCTGCATGTTTTCTGATATTTTTCGGCTCCATCGAAGCCTTGTATCTCTCAGCTTGTCTATTGAATTTTCACAAAGGAGCTTGGTACATGGTGATCCCATTGGTGATTTCATTGACAGCCATGTTGTCGTGGCACTACGGCACCATGGTAAAATACAAGTTCGATTTAGAAAACAAAGTGTCCACAGATTGGCTCACAGACCTCAGTCCTGGCCTTGGCGTTTCCCGGATTCCTGGAATAGGCTTCATTTACTCTGATATCACAACCGGCATCCCAGCTTTCTTTTCCCACTTCATCACGAACCTTCCTGCCTTTCACGAAGTGCTGATCTTCGTGTCCTTCAAGTCTCTTCCAGTTCCTCACATCAACTCCAGGCGGCGTTACCTTGTAGGCAGGGTTGGTTTCAAGGACTATCGGATTTATAGGTGCATAGTGAGGTACGGTTATTGTGATCGGATAAGGGACACAGATGATTTCGAAGATCAGATCATTCGTTCCATTGGCGAGTTCATTTCCTTGGAAGAAAACGACTCTGAGTCTCTTGGGTCCCCAAAGGGAAGGATGATAGTAGTTGGAAACCCGAGCGGAGAAACCAGCAATGCCTTGATTCCTCTTGACAACAATGACTTCATTTCACATGTTGCGAACACAAACACTACAACGAACAACGAGACTCAGGTTAGTCCTCTCAGCAATTCATTTGACAATGCTTGTGTTCGTAGGAAAAAAAAGGTTCGATTCGTGTTACCTCCTAACAATAGTCCTAAAATGTGCGAATCCGTGAGGGAGGAGTTGCAAGAACTGATTGATGCGAGAGAGAGTGGAACTGCATATTTCATAGGTCAGTCGCATTTAGCAATACGTAAAAGTGCGAATATAGTAAAGCGGTTTCTGGTAATGACTTATGCATTTCTTGATAAGAACTGTAGAGAGCCTCATGTTGCATTGAACATTCCAAATGCAGCTCTGGTAGAGGTTGGTATGGTGTATAGTATATAAAGAACAATGCAGTTTATGAATAAATTTGTGAACTCTTCGAGAAACCGAAGAAAATGAAAGAAGTGAATGATCTGATAGATTTTGTTGATTAAGCTGAAGATGGGTTGTTTTCTTGTCAAGAAAGTGAAAGAGAAGCTGAGAAATAACCTCTGATTATTTGTAACTATGCAGTGTTGGCTAATATGAATTTTAAGCACTGTTTTTTACATTTATGGATTGGTTTTGATGTAAGATCATATTAGAGTTGACAATTCAGGTTTCGGGTAAGGTTTGTGTTGAAAAGGTTTAATTCAAACCCGATTAAAAAAAGGTTGCGAGTTTTGGGTTCTGAATTGAGCTTTACAAGCAAAATGTGCGGGTTTGACTTTTGAGTAAAAGGTATGTATGATCATAACAGGGTTGCCAATTTAGGTTTTGGGTCATGTTTTGTTTATTCCGAACTTGACCCAAAAAGAGTAGCAAGTTTTGGGTTTCGGATCGAATTTTACAAGTAAAATATGCAGGTTTATCCGACCTGTATTTTTAATGGGTCTATTTTCCCGCATTGTAAGGACTGTTTTGAATTGTTCCAATTTAATCCAACTTTTTGTAAAGTTCATTAACAAATGTTAATGTCCTGAAATCATGACACATGAGCTCTTTTTCTTATACTATTTTAATATTATTTTGATGTTGTTGGAACACAAAAACAGTCCAAGCACTATTTGAGTTTTGGGGGAAATAGTAATGTGTAGAACCAAAAGCCAAACTTGGGGCAAGAAAAGCCGCAAAGTATAGAAGATGTTGGAAAAGTATGAGCCTATTTTACGTAAAGCAAAAGACCCATAAAGCACAAGATATGATAGTTGATAAAGAAATACCAAAGATTTTATACCAAACATTAGGATCCAAATCCATAGACATCTAGAGTCCGACCCGGCTTAAAATCTATGGGATATTGGGATTCGGTTAGTTCTAAATGGTCGCGCGTTTTCATAAAAACTTTTAAATGGTTCATGTACTATTTAAATTGTTCAACTTCAATTGTTGGACTTTATTTTACTTCTATATTCTGTAAAAAAAATTCTGTTTTTTATTTTATTTTTAAATTCCTTAAAAAATTTCTATTGTTGATTTCCAAATTTACACGTCAAATGTGTGAGTTGATCCCATATGACAAAAAATTGCCAACTCCATTTTATATGACATGAATTTGTAAATCTGCTGGTAGGATTTGATCCAAATTGTCGGTTATAGTTGCAAAGTCCAAACTACAAACCCAATTCACATTTGGACCCAAACTCATGGACACCTAAAAGCTAAAACATAACCATAATTTGAGAGTTTAGATCAAATTTTCAGGTCAAGTCAACAAATCCCCAAGAATTTGCACATTTTAAGCATAATATCTAAATTTTAATGTGCAACCAACTCCTCTTTGAGGTCTAATTTTTAGATTATACCTCCTTAATCAGAACTCGTAAAACTTGACCGAAACTCGAACTGAAAGCCGAATTGCCAGCTCCAGCCTCAACCATAGGTGTTAGACCAAGCCCTCATGAGCTCTTGGTGTATAATCTTTTGGATATTATTCTATGATGTCCATAAATTTTAGGGCACAAAAGGATATGTGAATAGTGGAAGCATAGATGCAAGAGTAGCAATTGAAGGAGTTGGTTTGTTTGTTTGTTAGTTGTAGTGGTGGTATCCTTGAAGAAATGAACAGTATTGTTGAAACATTCTTCTTCTGTACCATCCATCAGCATCAGCATCAGCATCATCATCAACATCAAGACTCTAGAGTGAGGACTGTGGACTCATCACAGGACTGTGGACATGACTAGAGAGAAGGACAAGTTGCTATTATGAACAGTTTGTCATTTGGATGTTCTTGGATGAAAAAAGTGAGTGAGAATGAGCAGTGACAGAGGAAAAAAACACAAGTAAAAATGGTAGTATGTGTTAGAGATGTCAATTCAGATTATGGATTAGATTTGTTTGTGTTTAGATTGATAAACACTAATTCGAACCTGATCTGAAAAATGGTTTGGATCAGATATCGGACTTTACCTCTAGTATGTCTGATGGGTTACTTCAAAATACCCAAACCCGGCCTGAAAGAGGCTCATGTTCATCCCGATTAAGGGTTTCAGGTTTTGACCGTAAAATGTGCGACTTTACCCAACCCACAATTCATTGAGTCAAATCCAACCCGATCCGAAATTGCAAAACAAATGTGGATTGAATTTTAAGTGTGTGCAAGTTCAGATTTAAATTGTCAGTACTGACTGAGGTGACTTTTCCTTTTAATGCGCATTGCATTGCATGTACTTAAAAAATGAAGCTCTCTTCCCAGAAATCAAGAAACTGTCATGAATGGTTCCTTTCATCCATGTATAAAGACACCAAATTAAACTGTCATACCATTGCTACCCCAAAACCCTCTCTCTCTAACAATCAATAGTGTTTTTTCTGACTCACTCACTCATGCACACTCAACATGTTCTTGCTTATATGAGCCATTTCCTTGCATCCAAAAAAGGGTGTGTGTAAATTTGGCAAATCCTGTGTATCACACAAGAGGTAACATATGGAGGAACACAAATGTAGTAGCACTATTGATCATCACACACATGCTTTGCACCAACAACAACAACAACAACAACAACAAGATGATGATGATCAAGATATGGACTTGGAGGGTCTAGAGGAGCTCAAGAGAACCATCTCTTGCCATCCTCTATACACACTCTTGCTCAAGACTCACCTTGATTGCTTGAAGGTAACTACAACATACCATGCTTGTTGCCATTTCAACCCGTTCTTGTCATGTGATTCTTCGTTCTTTTGCTATAGGCCGGGCTTGGTGATCATGTGACTCATGTTGCGGGTGAGAAGATTCCTGCAGAAAACGAGAACAACCCTACGAATGTGAGCATTCAAGGCCGGACAGAACTCGATTGTTTCATGGTAAAGTACTTGCTATTCCTATCATGTTCATCTTATATCGGTAGAATTTAAGAGTAACAAGCCGAGTCTAGGGTGTTTTTTCAAACAAAAGTTTTGAATTTCAGATCGGATTATGCTGATCTCAAACCTACTTAAACCCTAGACTAGAAGCAAGGAACAAATGAGCTAAGTAAATGTAGAGCAAATCTAGTAGTAGCACTTCAACAACAAAGAAGCAACAATAAAAAGTAAATGTGCACATATCATCCATTTTTGAGAAACCTTGGAAGGAAATGGATAATTATGAATAACTAACTCGCAGTATTGACTGCAAACAGATAACTAACCTAAAGAATTTCCACGACGCTTGACTAAGCTGGAGTTTAGTCACCCGTTTTGTTAGTAATTAACTCCGTTAACTCCAGATGAAAAACTATGTTAAGCTGGACTCATGCAATTAGCGGTCACATGCAAGACATGTCATGAAAGCAAATGTGTGAATATTCCGCTAAAACTGACGAACAGAAGGGAGTGACTAAACGTAAGTTTAGTTACGTGTTTGTGGGCAAATTCACGGGTTAGTTTTTCGTAATTACAATCACAACCCGTTTCGGGAAACTTAAAAAGAAAACAGCCCACATGAATCATATCCAACAACACCATGAAAGTGTTAACCTTTCTTCACTGATAGTTTGTTCCATTTCTACCAACCAGAGACTTTCTCAGCATAGATATGTTTCAGCTGTTTGCTATGTATAAAAATATATAGATTTGATACCAAGAAAAACCAGAGTTGATGTTGATGCGCCTATTTGATTACCTAAAAATTGGATGGGATGGTCTAAAGAGTAAGTGCAGAAGTCAAGTCAAATCTATTAAGAGGTAGAGATTGGAGCTCAGGAGTGTTTTTATTGCTTTTAAAAGGTAGAGATTGGAGCTCAGGAGTGTTTTTATTGCTTTATTCAGAAACAACTCTGGTTGATGAAAAAGACATGACCTCTATGGCTTGCTGTCTTGTTCTTGATTTGTTCTTTCTTTCTCCTTTTTTTAGGAAGATTTCTTTGCTCCATGTTTTAACTTCCTCCCATCTATGACTATACCTGACAATGCGGGCCGCGGGTCTAAACGGGCCGGACCAAAATGTGTTTTTGTCGGACAACTTTTTGTCGACACTAACGTGTCTCGCGACTTAATGAAAAAAGGATAGTAGAAAGTAGAACCGTGAGTTTTTTGTCCCGTCGTTTGCTTAAAGTTTCAACTCACTCTTAATGCGGGCCTCGGGCTTAAACAGCCGGGCCAAATCCGGACGTGTTTTTATTGTACAACTTTCTGTTTGTCCTAATGTGTCTCACCCGGCACGCAATAGGCTGGCGGCCTGAATTCCTATGTCTACCTATGACCTCTCAGAGTTTGTGCCCTTCAAAATATGTTATTTTGCCTCCTTTTTCTTTCTTGTTTTTTTTATAATTTTTTTCATGTTCATAAGAAAGTGACATGACCTAGACAATATACTTTATCAAAATGCTCTCTCTCTCTCTCATATATGCTTCTGCTATCCTCATCTGTCATTTTATTTTAGATTCTGTCACTCTCATGTTTTTCTATTTCATTAAAATTTTAATCCCTAAATTGAACGAAATCGTCATCATTTATAGTTAAAAATGAAAGTCGAGAGGGTGTAGAAGTATTTGACCCATGTATATATATGTGTGCGCGCGTGCAATTGATGTCATTTGTTAAGCATAGCTACAAAGAGTTATTAAGATCAAGCAAGCAAGCCTAACTTTCACAATCTTCTCTTTAACATTTTGTTTTCTTGGTGTGATTCAATGTAACATGTACAATAAAAACGAGCAGGAAACGTATTGTTTAGCATTAAGTAAGCTGAATGAAGAACTCCAAGTATCTCAGAAAGAATCAATGGCGTTCATCAACGACATGCATTCCCAACTCAGTGAGCTCACAAAACCCACGCCTTCTCAACCCTCTACCATGCCCTCCGATGAGTGAATCATAGTTGGTATCATTGTTCAAGCAAGAAAAATTAGACCCCGGACTTGATAATATGTTGTAACCGATATGTTCATTACCTTATGTGGCAAGCGAACAAGCTTTTTTTTTTTCGTTCTTTATATTTCCCTCTAACAAGAACTTTCCAAAAAATTACACTGTAAAATTAACGAGGACTTGCAGATCGAGAAGTGAAAGCTAAAATCATTCAAGAAACTGGAACTGATATGTGTTATTCAACAGAAACTTATTAACATCCCATTACATGATCCAAGAGAAACAGCACGAAGCAATGATTGTAGAGAGTTCAGATGGGGAACCGATCAGGTAGTATCTTGGTAAACTTTATTTACCGGTTCCCCTTCTTTTTGCTAGTTACAAGAGTCTTTTGACAAATATCGAAGCATTAGTGTTTTGATCTAAGATTTTAACACTACTTCAACTTACAAAACACGGGTTTTCAATTAGAAACCATGCTCTCAGTCTCTTTCACAAACCCGTCTCCTGTCCAATCTTTGTCGGATTGCAAACCTTTCTTGATAGCTTTTCTTTGTTGAATCGCCTCTTGTTGCCTTCTTACCAAATCGGTGTGAGTCGTGAAATACTGCAGAGAAGCCCTGTAAAGACCACCCGCGTGCATGAGTAATGTTAGGATAAATTTATCGGGTAAATTCCCTTTTGGGTTCACACAGATTTTGCTATCCAATATACATTAACGTACCCTCTAAAATCTTCTATTGTTGAGAAATTGTGCATTCTCATAAAGTCCTCCAGCTCAGTACAAAGTTTCTTCACGAGGCCATATCCGTGCATCATAACGCCGGTACAGACCTACAGACAAAAGTTAATTGTTTCAATACATTCACATATAAAACTGAAACATATACACTGGTGGCTTAAAGAAGAAGCTAAGAATAGATACAAAATTATCACAGTTGGGCAAGATCCAACCGTTGCACAAGCAATTGTAACAACTATACTGGCATAAGCCATTTTGTACAGGTGTATGATCATTTCAAGAGTACATCATACCGTCAGCACATGCCAAAATGAGAGAATTCTTTATCAGTATGATTCGAAAACATATATAATTACTGTATACAATAAAACTATGCGTAAATGCTGAGAGACGCCAGTTCAATGGGAAAATTTCTCTCCCAGAAAGAAAAGAAAAAGGTTGAAATAAATTTTCCCACAGTGCATGGATAAACTTGGGCAGCGTTTTGGTTGTAATTTTTGTTTAGAAATGAATTCTCATTCTTCATGTTTGGATTATAACTTTTTGGTCATGAAAATGGTTTGAAATGGGAATCTCATTTCCATTATGATTCTTGATTCCTTTTCTAGTTATAATTTTTTTTATAATCCAAACGCTACACTAGTAACTCTAAAATTTAGAATTAGAACTTCATCGTCAGAGAGAAACAGCTAGTTAGCAGGAAGACACCCACAAAAGGAAAGGAACAGAGATGTAATGAAGTTAAAAAGCTGAATTTTTTTACGACATGGTAGAAATAACAACAGAGAGATCTATCAGATGTGTAGAAATGAAAGTGACAATAACGGTTTGATCCAAGAGTGACAATTATCTAGTCTTACCTGAACAGTATTTGCTCCAAGAAGAATGAATTCAGCAGCATCATCACCCGTCTCAACGCCTCCAATACCAGAGAGTGAACAGTCTGTATCTCCGAATTCTGCCTTCATCATCTTTGCAATACTCATCACTTTTCCAAGTGCAATAGGATGGACTGCCTTCGAAGAATACCCTCCGGGAGTTGAGTATCTGGCAAAAAATATTAGATAATAATTGTTTGTAAGCTATCTGAAATGAATTATAAGTCAATACAAAGCTCATTTTGCTCAGTTTAAGAATACAAACCCCTCGACACAGGGCTCGGGATGTAAGGTCTTAAGATTGATTCCCATCACGCTCATAATAGTGTTAATAGCGGCTATCCCCTCGCTTCCTGTTCTTAGAGCCACCCTAGCTGGCTAAAAAAAAAAAAAAAAAAAAAAAAAAAA